>JANHGN010026746.1:0-17470 GCA_024605025.1 Megaceryle maxima | reverse complement strand
GTCTGTTTTTAAAGTATATATATATTTTTAAAAAATAGATTGGACTTTTTGGTTTAATCGCATCACCTGGGTATTTCTTGTTGGAAAAACAACTAAACAGAAACCCAACAACAACAAAAAAAAACCCCAGCAACAGTTGCTCATATTCCTATTTCAGATGCTGTCGCTGAGTCTCGGAGTTAATCCGTGTGATGATGAGCCCTGTGCTCTTTGGAGCCTTGCTGCTGAGCCCAATTTGCATGCTCAGGGAGATTAAATTGCATCATTTTCCATTTACTGTGTGGTTGAATTAGTTTCTGATGGAATCATCTTCCATGATTGAAAATTACATTGATAGTACGGTTCTGTGGCATGAAGCAGAGGTTATCTGGTGTATTCCAAGACCACAGAATTCATAAAGCTTTTATTGGTGTTTTGACCACCAGTACTGATCTGTTTGAAGTAACACTTTCTTGTAAATATGTGCATATGCCCAATTGTAAAATCTGAATAACACTGGCTGTATTAACTGAAGTTTTGCACAATATTTGTGGATTTTGAGAGGGGTAAAAAGCAACAAAACTGAAAGGGCTGTAGTTACCTGTTTTGATACATATATCATAGAATGTTTTGGGTTGGAAGGGACTCTTAAAGATCATCTTGTCCACCCCCTCTGCACTGAAATGCCCTTCAAGGCAAATGTATTGGAGATCATCATTTACTCAACTGTTTTTCTGTATTTCTGATAATTGATCCTGTGATTGAGTTGTGACAATCATAAAAACAATGACATGCATGGAAATAATCACGGGAATAATCCTCATCCATAATTTAGCTGAGGTCATGGGGTTTCAGTGGTGCTATTTCAACTTCCCAGGGTTTTTCCCTCACATGAGGAGGCCTTTCAAGAAATGTTTTCAAGGCTCTGCTTAGAAAACTATTAATAGTGAAATGTAAAAGTAGTAGCAAAATACTTTCACAACTTGGATTTTACAGAAATGCCACTGATGGTAATTAGAACTGTAATTTATTTATCAAGTGAGGATTTCTCGTGATCCACAAAGCTGTGCTTAAACTAGTATTTTTGCTTTGTAATACTTGCTCTGTTTTTCTTTTCTCAGGTGCTCTGCAGCAGAGCAAGATTGGTCACCTACCTACCAGGGTTTTATTCCTTAGTCAAAAGAGTTGTAAATCCCAAGGCTTTTTCTACAGCAGGTTCCTCTGGCTCAGATGAGCCTCATGTTGCTGCTACACCTCCTGATTTATGTAAGAAAAAGCAAATTCATTTTCTTTGAATTCATGGGCTGTCAGAACTTTGCACCCCATATAAATGTGGGAAATCTGAAGTGTGCTTTTGATGTTAGGGCCCTGACTTCTGCACTGTGGTTCCTTTGGTTATATCTGATCGTGATCAAATACAGATATTTGTATGGGAGAGGGTTTTTTTTTTTTTTCTTCTTTTCTTTCTTTTTTAGATGTGATGACTAAAGCAAGGCTTTGACTCTTGCAGGTCCAAGAACTGTGTGGCCAGATGAAGTAATGGGTCCATTTGGTCCTCAGGACCAGAGATTTCAGTTGCCTGGTAATATTGGTTTTGACTGTCACCTAAATGGCACCGCTTCTCAGAAGAAAAACCACCTTTCCAAAAGCCTGCCTGATATATTAGCAGAGCCTTCAGCAAGTGAAAGGCATGAATTTGTAATGGCACAATACATGAATGAATTTCAGGTAAGAACGGGTTTCTTCTATGTGAAACTGGTATTTCTTGTTCAAGAGAAACAAAACTAAACTCTCTTCCTCCTGAAAAAAAAGAAATTGTTGATTTTTTTTGAGATGGTTTTGAAAGATGAACTTCAACTGGGGTGAGTCAGAGATTACATAGAACATAGCTGAAGTTGGTTTCTTTTTTTTTTTTTTTCTCTTTCAAGAGAAAGAAATAGCTCAGCGTGTGGTTTTTTTGACTTAATGAAATAGCATTTTAGTAGTGACTTCATTATATGGATATGGGAAAAGAGGAGTTAAAAAAGAGTTTGCAACATCCTCAGATTTTGGGAGTCAACTAGCAAATCTCCATTGTGTTACAAAAAAAAAAAGGCCGTATAGCAGGTTTTTTTGTAATTGTAGTGTTGTGTTGCTAAGTGTTCAGAACACCTAAGCTTCTGGTGAACTCCCCAGATTCTCTTTTCAACTTGTGTGGATCATAGTTTCAGTTAAAAGCCCAACAGAAAATTCCAGTCTTTTCTTTGTTCGGTGCGGAGCAGGTGCGTTGGCTGCGTGTCTGCTTTCTAGCAAGATTCCTTGGATGATAAAATGCCCCATGCTTCTGTTGCTCTCCCAAACAGAAGGCAGAAACTGGAAAGAGAAACTGGTATTCAGAAAGCAGTTGACAGGGGTAAGCTTTGCTTGTTACCAGTGGTGTGTTAAGAATCCATCAACAGTATTTAGCTAAGGAAGATGCTAAACTACTCATCCTAGGACAGGACTCGGATTTGAATGATGGGACCAGATGAATACAGGCACCTCCCATATATTGCTTCAGTAAGCAGAAGAGATGCGCAGTGCTGCTGAAGGTCATGGGCAGTGCTTCAACTGGTCAGAGAAGTGTCCAACCTCTCTGGCCTCTGTGAACCTTAAGTTCATGTATTAGCTTTATCTAAGTGGACCTACCAGACTGTCAGTGTCAGAAAGTCATACTGGTCTTGGCCTTGGTGGTATTGATCTGACAATGTATCCAGGTGGCCATGAAAGCCACCAGCATCCTGACTTGAATTGTCATCAGTGTGGCCAGCAGGACTAGGGCAGGGATCGTCCCCCTAGACTGGGTGCTTGAGGCCACCCCTCATCCTGAGTTGAGTTTTGAGCCACCCACTCCCAGAAGGACATTGAGGGGCTGGAGCCTGGCCAGAGAAGGACAGCGAAGATGGGGAGGGGGCTAGAGCACAAGTGTGTTGAGGAGAGGCTGAGGGACCTGGGCTTGTTGAGCCTGGAGAGGAGGCGGCTCAGGGGAGACCTTCTGGCTCTGACAGCTCCTGACAGGAGGTTGGAGTCAGGAGGGGTTGGGCTCTGCTCCCAAGGAACAAGCAAGAGGAACTGGCCTCAAGCTGCCCCAGGGGAGGTTTCAGTTGGAGCTGAGGAACAATTTCTTCAAGCCCTCCAGGGTTGTCCAGGCCTGTCCCTGGCTGCCCAGGGCAGTGGTGGAGTCCCCATGATCCCTGGAGGGGTTTCCAAGCCCCCTGTGGAGCTGTGGTGCTGAGGGCCATGGGTCAGTGGTGCCCTGGCAGTGCTGGGGGAACACTTGGACTTGATGATCTTAATGGTCTTTTCCAACTGAAATGATTTTATGATTCTTTAATGCAGGTATGTGCAGCAACATGTTGAAACTGCAGCTAATGTCCATTGTTTGTCTGTTATGTTTGTTTCCTGATAGTTTGGTTTTCAGGATTCTTTTATTCCCCCCACCCGCTGTTGTAGATTATCTTCCAGAACAAAAATGTTCTTTCAGTGTAATAGTTTTCTCTAGGGAGAAATTTCAGGTACAAACAGGTGTTAGGTAGGACTTCATGTACTACTCAACACTGTAATATCAGTCTTGGAGAAACTTGCTGAAATTGCTTGTAAATTATGGTGTAATTAGAGCTAGAAAAACTGTAGTAAGGCATTCTACGCCTGTTACATAGTAAGTGCTGTCCCAAAGGAGGCAGATGTTGTTACTAAATGGCATTTTAAGCTTAAATGTTATATATCTTAACTTACAAGTGCTCCATTTGTAACATACCCACAAGAATACTTTTTAGGTCGTTTTGTTTGTTGTGGTGTTTTTTAAGAAACTAGAGCTAAAAAACAGTAAAGAATAAAAATGGTATTAGAAAACTGTTCTAATTTTCAAGGTACAACAGGTAAAGCTGAAATTATTGATAGTTAGAGCTCTGGAACTGTTATGTAACTTTACCTGATTCAGAAAAAAACCCTTTATTTTAATGTGTGTCCATCTGAAACAATAGAATGGTAGGGGTTAGAAGGGACCTTTGGAGACCATCAGTTCCTGTTGTATTGTTTACTTAAGGTTATTTTTGGTCCAGAAGGATATTTTTCAGAAATTTCTGTGTAACTTAAGACTTTGAGATACAATAAAATACAAAACTTATTATTTACCTACAGGTTTAAGTAATAGGTAATACCTGTATCTGTTCCACTTTTAATATTTGAAAAAAATTTTTGTTTCTCTTTAAATGATCTTTCTGTGAAGCCACTTGAGCATATCCGTGGACATTCAGTCACAAAACCACTCTGCCATACAAAGTTATTCCTGTTGTGTATTAAGTAATGACAAATTCCTTTTTTCTTCTTTATTTTTTTTTATCTCAGGGTACTGATGTTCCACAGAAACAGCAAATAAATAATGCTGAAGCATACTTTGAAAATGCAAAGGTGGAATGTGCAGTCCAAGCTTGTCCTGAACTGTTACAAAAAGGTATATTTTGACTTTTATTGACATCTAAGAAGTGATCACTTTTCAAAATGTCAAAATAGTAAGTAAGCATTCCAACGTAATCAGTGCCATGGAATGTGTTGTAGAAAAGGTTAATCCAGAGTTAATATTTTCCAAAAGAAAAAACACATACTCTGAAATGAAAACTGAAACTTTGCTGTTGACAATACTTAGTATTTCAGATAAAATTCATTGCCATCTAAATTTCAAGATCAGGTGGGGAGAATCTCTATTGCATCTTTAGTGTCAGGTAGATTCTGGTAATTTGCTATCCAAAAAAAAACCCAATCCAAACTAAGAACCAAAAACAAACAAAAAACCCACCCCAGTTTGTGACAAAATCAAATCTTTTGGCACTGCTTCTTGCAAATCAACATGGTGAAGCTTGTGAAAGCATTGTGTTCGTATCTATCTTTAATTTGTTCAAGAAGGAAATGATGAAAATTAGTATAAACTTTGTCATTTATGAAGTGATCTACTGAAAGAGAGAAGAAACTGAAATCTTGGTCTGGATGCTGAAGAGAGCAGACTTTTCAAATGAACCTTTAGACTTTTAATTCTGGAAAGTGCTTTTTTTCCTCCCACACTGAAAACAAAGCTTCATGAAGCCTCATTGTGACTTTGGTCCTTCCCATCAATTCCTGGTTACAGTTCAGCAGATGATGTAGTGAGAGAATCCTCATGGGTTTGGTGCAAACTCGACTCCCTCAGTTATTTTTAACAGGACTTTACCAAGAGCATTCATTTCCACAAAGCATCATCACCATTTCAAACCAGTGTGACATCTGCCAGATCTGAAAAACACACACATCTTGGATTTAAATGAAAGGAAGGTGCTAAAGTAAACTCCACAATTTGTCTCAAACTGAAAAAAAAACAGAAGTAAAATGTTAGAGCAAGCCATAAAATACCAGTTTCACTTGGTTTTTTTGGTTTTTTTTTTTTTTTTTTTAGACTTTGAGTCAATGTTCCCAGAAGTGAATGCCAACCGTTTAACGGTATTAACTGTCACCCAGAAGACTAAAAATGATATGACTGTATGGAGTCAAGAAGTGGAGGATGAGAGAGAAATGCTGTTAGAAAATGTAAGTAGCTGCCAATAGCACCAGTTTAATTTTGTTTGTACGTGAATCTTTTGTGAACTCTGTTTCAGTTCATTTCTAGCTCTGGTAGAAATATACTGTATTTTTAGAGCATTTTTGAGCTAATCCTCTGTTCTTTCGCTGATAAAATGGAGAAAACTTTTTTCTAGCTGTGTAGCTTTTTGACTACATTAAATATCTCATAGAACTATTAAATTCTTCACAGTGGGGTGAGTCAAAAGTATGCTAAAATATTACAAAATGCTACAATAAATAGATAAAGCTACTTGATTGTTGTCCTGTTGCAATTAAGGTGAGAAAATAATTGCTGCCCTTTATTTCAGCTTCAGTACAATGTATTTTGTAGGATTTTCCTGCTCTCTTTTGCTTTTCTGTGATGTAATTGAGATTCTAGTACAGAGTCTGTCGATAAGCACGTCCTTACTTGTATAAAGTGGTTGCTCTGGGTTGGGTTTTTTTGTCTATTCTAACAATGGGTCTGATTAATGCTTTTAGCCAGCTTTTTATCAGTTGTATTTATTAAGTCTTAACTATCCTCATAAGCACTGTTTTCTTCTTATGTTGCCACTAGAGGTCTCTCTGAAAATCACTTTATTTCATATTTTCAGATTTTTTTGGGGGGTGTGCACTCCAGCAGGTGTCAGTGTCCACCACCTCCTGCATTCCTCCCCTTAGCACCTCAAAAATACAATTTTTCTATCACTTATTTGTTTGCATTTCTCTAAAACTAGTAAAAATCACCCTGTGAGATTTCTCTCTCTATAGTGAGGGTCACATTTATGTTTGAAAAGGACATTACCAGAGTATTTTCAATCCTGTAAACTGCAAATGTGGTCCATGTAAAGCAGTGCACCACAAACCAGGAAGATGCAGTCTGATGGATCAGCATAAAGATCACACACAAATTAAAATTCCCTTCATTTTAGTGTGTTCTTCTCTTTGAATTATTTACGGTCTGTTGGTCTTTGGCGTTGTAATCTGGTCTAATTATATGTTAATTGGCATCTTTCTTCCTTGTGCACCTCCCTGTCATATCCAATATAGTCATTCTAGGGGTGTTAGGATGTTGAATGTAACCTCCCGGCCTAGAGGTTACTAACAGCAAATTCAGAAGCAAATGGTCTGTTTGTTTGCTTCATAGATGGTTAGAAATAGTCTTTAAAAATACTAATTTAATGTGAGAGGCTTGTGCTAAAGTACTGAGAGTTATGTACAGCCCAATCTAAATGTTTACAGTAGTGGATCTTGAGTGTTTAACAACAGCTCTCTGTGTGATTGAGAAGGGCTTGTCACAACGTGGGGTCGAAAGAGGTTTTGTGTCAGAAATATAATGCCTAAAATGCTCTCTTTGGATGGTGTACTCTACATTTGTGACCTAATTTACAGTTGAAACAATAATCAGAGCCATCAAACCTCAGGCTGCAGGACAGATTACTGTAAAGGATAAACTTCACTGGTTTTGGACCATTAAGGGCCTGATGCTGAGTAACTGTAATAATATTTCTATTAATTTGAAACCTTGAGCTGCTGAGGGCACTAATTAACTGGGGGGAGACCTGGGGCTGTTTAGCCTGGAGAAGACTCAGCGGGGGTCTCATCACTGATTATCAACAGCTAAAGGGTGCGGGTCAAGAGGATGGGGCCAGACTCTTGTCAGTGGTGCCCAGCCACAGGACAAGGGGCAGCAGGCACAAACTGGAAGCCAGGAGGTTCCAGCTGAACAGGAGGAGAAAGTTCTCTGGTATGAAGGTGTCAGAGCCTGTGCCAGGCTGCCCAGAGAGGCTGTGGAGTCTCCTTCTCTGGAGAGATTCCAAAGGCACCCGGACACTGCGCTTCTGGGTGACCCTGCTGGATGGAGCTGGGGGGTTGCACCAGGTGATCTCCAGAGGTCCCTTTCAACCATGTTGGGATTCTGTAATTATAGAGAACAACCCAATTTTTATTATTTATTATAAAATACAAAAAAAAAAATTTAGCTTCTTTAATCTGCCCCTACAGAGAAGAGAGTTTTTTGATGACAAGTTACAGAACAGGGAACTACTTGGCCTGTTGCTTAATTGAAAATGCTGGTTTTAGCAACATCAGCTGGTGTCCTCCAATGTAATTGAAACATGACCCACAACTTCAGTTGTCAAAGAGCAGGAGAGTTTGAAATCATCGTTCATCCTGACCACCAGTTCATTACAACGAGAGGCTTGGTGTAAAACTCATGTTGCTACCTAACTGTTTGCTGTCGTGATGCAAAAACTACAACATTCTTTAAAATGATTTTCAGTTCAACAGTTGCAATGTGGGAAGGACTACATGATACTGTCTTTTTGGCTGAGATGAGACCTTGCAGTGAACTAGGGGTTTCATATATTTATAAGAACTATATTTATTGCTGCATTTAGTGTTCAATTTGTGGAGTTTGAGATCTGTAAACTGGAAATAAATATCTGAAGTAATGATTGACTTCTTGAAGAAGCAGCAACATGAATAAAGCAATGACATTAGTCCTTGTACAGGCTGTTAATCTATTACTGGCTGGCCCAAAGAATACTTTCACATCTCATATGATTGGAGTAGCCTAACGTATGCCATTAATTCTAATCCTCTTAATATCATTAATATTTTTATTGCAAGTACGCTGGATTTCTCATTTAACAGAGGCCAAAAGAAATCTGTGCTTGTTCATGGTCAGAACATGCTATATGTCTTCCGATGTGTATATACCTGTAACAAATAGCTCATTCAATATCCTTTCTTTTTCTTTTAAGTTCATTAATGGTGCCAAGGAAATCTGCTATGCAATTTGTTCTGAAGGCTATTGGGCTGACTTCATTGATCCCTCCTCAGGACTGGCAGTAAGTTACATGCTGTGGGAAGTGGGCAATGGATGCTGCTACAGCCTAACTAGCAGTGGGATTTGTACTCCTGGGTTAAATCCAGCTTTTTCTTTAAGCTCTCTGGGCATAACTACTTGTGGCCTTTCAGTGTTTTTAGGGGACCTATAAGAAAGATGGGGACAATTGTTGTAGTAGGGCCTGTTTTGACAGGATGAGGGATGATGGTTTTAAACTACAAGAAGGGAGATTTAGACTGGATAGGAGGAAAAAAAATGTTTCCCATTGAGGGTTGAGAAACCCTGGCCCAGGTATCCCAGAGATACCTCGCTGCCTTATCTCTGGAAATGTTGCAGGTCAGGTTGGACAAAGCTCTGAGCAACCTGCTGTAGCAGGGAGGTTGGACTCAATGACCTTGAAAGGTCCCTTCCCACCCAAACCACTCTATGATTCTACTCTATATGGCCCAGAAGCTGCTACCATAGGATAATCCCTTTCCTAGACAAAGATAGGGCAGTAACCCTGAGCTAGTCCCCAGTCTTTGTCAGCTCTCATTGCACTTGGCACTTCGGAGAACATTGCTGAGCAATGAAATTGACTTTTAGATAATCGTAGAAGCTTTATATCCAAAAGCTCTTAGTCACTGCACAATCAGCTGGTTATGCCCTCACAAGGTAACTTCATAGTCCTGACACCATGGGTGGAGGGCTTTTAAAAAGTCTCTTTGCATTAGTTAATGATATCTTTGTTACAGAGAAAAAAATGAAGAGCTTGTTCCTATTAAAACAGCTTTGGCATTCATTGTGAGATTGCACCAGTTCTCCGGAGGAGCTGACAGTTTCCTATCGAGACATCTGTGAAATGCACAGAGTCTTAAAACTTGCAAGAGAGAATTAAGCTTCTATCAAAGCATGAATGTATATGTATTTTTGGCTGAAAACTAACTGTTAAAACCATGTCAGAGTTGAATGTAATCAGGACAAAGCTCAGTTCAGTGGGTTTTATTTAAAAACACTTTGAAAGGCAGTGATTTATTTTGTCAACACAGTCAAAGGTTTGACAGGGGATGTTTATAAGGTGAATAGGCAGTGGAAGGTGTATATAGTGTTTAAAAGCTTTCCAGAAATTTCATGGTTTTATGGAATGCATTCATCAGTCCAGTTCTGTCTTTGGGCTCCAATTCAGCAGTAACATCCTTGCCTATAACCTGTTCATCAGGAGTTGACTTTTGGTCAGAAGCTTCCACCTGAGTTAGAGCCACTGAAAAACCTCTTCACAATTTACATGCATTTTTGCTCTTCAAAGCACCTTCCTTTACAGTGTGCTCGTTGAAAAGGACCATATCTTATTTTTGCTACTTCACAGAAAGGTTCTATCCTTAATGCTTCTAAAAGTAGCAGAACCTTTCCAAAGCACTTCAGGGTTTTTTTTTGTGTGATTGTTCAGATGTTGAAATGCACTGATAGGCCTTCAATGCTCTCTCAGTGATGAAGGAAAAGCTTTAAATATGGGCTACTAGTGTAATCCAACAGGATCAGGTTCAACAAGGCCAAGTGACAGGTCCTGCCCTTGGGTCACAACAACCCCCTGCAGCACTCCAGGCTGGGGCAGAGCAGCTGGAAACTGCCCAATAGAAAATGACTGGGGGGGGGGGGGATTGGTTGGACAACAGCTGGCTGAAGATGAGCCAAAGTATGCCAGGTGGCCAAGAAGGCCACCAGCATCGTGGCTTGGATCAGCACTGGTGTGGCCAGCAGGAATAGGGCAGGGTTTGAGCCCTGGACTGGGCACTGGGGAGGCCACCCCTTGAATCCTGGGGTCAGTTTTGGGCCACTCACTCCCAGAAGGACGAGGGGCTGAAGCATGGCCGGAGAAGGGCAACGGAGCTGGGGAGGGGGCTGAAGCAGGAGTCTGGTGAGGAGCATCTGAGTGACCTGGCTTGTTGAGTTTGGAGAAAAGGAATCTCAGGGGAAATCTTCTGGCTCTGACAGCTCCCTGAGAGGAGGCTGGAACCAGGGGGGGTCAGGCTCTGCTCCCAGGGAGCAAGCGACAAGACAAGAGGAAGTGGCCTCAAGTTTCCCCAGGGGAGGTTTAAGTTGGAGCTGAGGAACAATTTCTTCAAGCCCTTTGCGGGTTGTCCAGGTCTGTCCCAGGCTGCCCAGGGCAGGGGTGGAGTCCCCGTGATCCCTGGAGGGGTTTCCAAGCCCCCCGTGGAGCTGTGGTGCTGAGGGCCATGGGTCAGTGATGCCCTGGCAGTGCTGGGGGAACACTTGGACTCAATAAAAAGTCTCTTCCAACCAAAATGATTCTGTGATTCTGTAGCCAGAGCTGCTCTGCTTTGTCTCCTGCATCAATGTCATGAATAAAAACATATAAAAATTTCTTTAACAGATTTAACTGGTACTTCTGGCCTTAGGTTTTATTTTAAAATGGACTAGTTAGGACATTTGGGTTTTTTGTAATGTTCTTGGAAATCTTCACATGAAAAATTCTCTTGTCTTTTTGTTTGTTTGCTTGATTTTGTTTGGGTTTTTTTGTTTTGTTTTTTTCCCCACCTAGTTCTTTGGACCTTACACAAACAACACCCTGTTTGAAACAGATGAACGCTACCGTCACTTGGGTTTTTCCATTGATGATCTTGGCTGCTGCAAAGTTATTCGGCACAACATCTGGGGTACTCATGTGGTCGTAGGAAGTATTTTCACTAACGCTGAACCCGACAGCCCTATCATGAGAAAACTGAGTGGAAACTAAGAGTCATCAAGGTTTCACAAGCTTCTGACCTTTGTGTTCTTTGAGTTGATGATTCCCCCCTTAAGCATCATCAGGAAATGCCACACTTTAGATAGTAAAGTAGCTGTTATTTATTTTAATCTTGGAATATGTGTTCACCACATGTGACTTCAAATATTAATTGGCAACGTTCAGACAGATATTTTTATGTGCCATATGAATTTTGAGCTGTGAGTTTCCTGCATCTTGAGTGAGTTTAAACACACATGTAGACTCTCTTTTAAATGCGACCTTACAAGCCACACTTCTGAACCTTTTTATCTTGCAGTGTCTGACAAATTTATGCTCTTCAGTATTAAAAATCCTGATGCCTCTGAAGTTTCTAGGAGTTTTCCTGCTTACTGGAGTAAGCAGAAAAAAATGTGGAATAAGTAATAAAATTGCTCTCCTGGAGTGTAGAACTTAATAAAAACTGTAGAAGTTAATGCTGCACTCAATTGCTGTTCTAACACGAGAATAATGAGCTAAGATTTCTAAATACACTTCAGTAGGGAAGTGTTTCCTTGACTGCTTCATCCAGAGACTCAGTAAAAACTCAAATTACTTTACAGTCAGTCATCTCTTCATGGTTTCTGTCTTCACCTTGCTTGGGATTATGTTTTCTCAGTGTTAGCTAAATGTATTTAATTAGTTTATATATATCAATGTCATTTAAAGTTGCTTTTGTAACTTTTTTAGGTCATTAAATACATTGGGGGGTGGGATGATAATAGGGCAATGCTTGGATATCATCGTTGTTTTCCTGTACATGGATACAATTTAGACTTGTCTCTGGAGTTTTGAAATGCCTGTGCTAAGAGCAATTATGATCAATTATAGCAATTATGATCAATTATAAAAATATTTCAGCAGGAAGGCTTCAGTCTCTTCAGGTATCAGAAAAACAATCAGAAATTACTGGGGGAAGAATAGTGAAGAAAATTCAAGGCGCCTGAACTACCCAACCCCTCAGCTGCCTCTCTGCAGGGAGTGAGTAATATCTGGGGGGTATTAACCTCCTGGCAGCCAGCTACCATGGCCTAGGGTGAGCACACCACGGCAGCAGCTGCACCAGTTCGTGACCCAGTGGGAATCCTTCGGGCTGGGCTCCGACCAAACGTGGCGTGACTTTGGGTAGCGGCTGCACCGGGCGATGATCGGAGGGGTTTCAGCTTCCTCTTGTTGGGTAGCGATGGATTTTAATCAGAGTGTCTTTTTTCCAGTGTTAACCAACAGTTATGGATTTAAAATGTGTTCTAGGTTTGTCTGTTACTTCTGTTTCCTACTCAGGATCTAAACCAGTTGTCACCAAAGTCTTTTTAATGGCTTTAATGGGTTTAGAACCAGATCCCTTCCCAAGTGCCTGTATCTGTCCTTGCTAATGATCGCTGCAAGCCCCTAACTTCGCTGGATGGTGGAGCTGGAAGTGAGGAAGACTTTCTGCTGGAGAAGTGAGCACTGTCTACTCCAAATTCCCTCACTGAGCCACCACTTCAGAGGTTCCTTTGCTCACCTACCCTTGCTGTTGGCTGGAGCCTGTGCACATTCCAAGGTTGAAGCTGTTGAGGCAGGATTTGTTCACCACTTTGTTGTGGAATTGGTGCTGTGTTTCCAGAGCCCAAGCTCTCGACCTCCCCTGTCCAAGAAAGCTGTATTGCTTCATAGTCTTCTATTGATTTATTTTTTTTGTTTGTTTTATTCCTCATTCTTATCAAGAGGATTAAAAAAAAAAAGCTTGAGAAGCTGTAACCTGTCTTGTCTGTTTGCAAACTACAATCAGATGATTCTATGACTGTAACATAAAATATTTCCTACTGAAGAAAATAATTTCCTAATGCACTTGTGCTGCTGCTCTGGGAAGGGCCTGTACCTGCTGTCAGAGAGGGGAATATATATATATGAAATGTACACTCACATGCTGTCTGTACTGTTTAGTATCTACCCTTCATGCTATGGCATTGTTCTAATTAGCTGTGATTTTGTTTTGGGTGGTTAATTTGTTTCTTTTTAGCTTGGAAAAGCATCAGCTGGGTAGGTAACCAGGTACAGCCAGATGTGCAGGGAAAGGAGTGGGATCATCAGACCCCAAAATGTGTCCTTTGAGTAATTTCTGTGGCAGGAATAAGCACTAAGGTTAGTCAGGGTTTTCAACAGAGGAAACAGTGCAGATAACATAATAATAGAGAGTAAAATTCCTGCAGTTTGTTTCAGGTGATTAACTTTTCAAGCGTAACTTTAGCAGAGCTAATTTAATTGCACTTGGGTGACAGTTTGACCCTGCTATTAAAGCTGTTGTCCAAAGAATGTCCATCTGCACCTCGGTTACACTCAACCAAGAGTTGCTACTGTTGCTGTCATAGAATCCTAGATGGGTTTGGGGGGGAAAGGACCTTTCAAGGTCATCTGGTCCAACTCTCCCTGCACTGAGCAGAGACATGTGCAACTAGAGCAGGGTGCTCAGAGCCCTGGCCAACCTCCCCTGCAATGGTGCCAGGGATGGGGCAGAGACCACCTCTCTGGACTCTCACCACCCTGTGTCAACAATTTCTCCTTCTCTTCAAACTAAATCTCTCTTGAGTTTCAAATCATCCCCCCCTTGTCCTGTCCCAACAGGCCCAGCTCAAAAGTCTGTCCCCATCTTTCTGACAGGCCCCTTGAAGTCCTGGAAGGCCCCCAGAAGGTCGCCCCAGAGCCTTTTCCAGGCTGAACCCCTCCAGCTCTCCCAGCCTGGCTCCCAGCAGAGGGGTTCCAGCCCTCCCAGGTGTTCCATGTCCCTCATTTATGTGGCTTGGAAACCCCTCCAGGGATCACGGGGACTCCACCACTGCCCTGGGCAGCCTGGGACAGACCTTGACAACCCTTGTGAGGATTAAACTGTTCCTCAGGTCCAACCTAAACCTCTCCTGGTGGTAACCACCAAATAAAAGTTCAGCTCATGCATCAGAGAAGGTTAAACGTTGCGGTGCGTGCAAACTTCCTCCTTTTGTTCCAAGCAGGTCAGTTAGAGCCTTTTGTGCCCTTCAGTTTTCGTGCAGCCTGGCACTTGCACAGTCCAACTTGTCCCCAAATGTGGAAGTTGTCCAGGAGCTACATGCCCATATGCACACATGCACCCCAGGCTCACAGCAGCTGCTCAATGACAACAGTAACAGCTTGTATCAGCTGCAAGAATAAGTTATGTGTTGGGTTTTTCCTAGGATGCTGCTCTCTTCTAATTCTCTTTGTTTCCACGGGAATAGGGGCAGCTGACAGCGCCTTTGTCAGGACCAGATCTCTGCCAGAGATGATGGGACACAATGCTGAGGTCTGGTCTAGAGATGCAAAGTTTATTTTTGCTGTGTGAGGGTTTTCTGCGCCCTGATGACGGGCAGGGTTTAACTGTAGGGAAGGTACACATCAATATATGCTCTTTAATGCCTTTATCCATGAGCTGGATGAGGGGATTGAGTAACTAAGTTTGCAGATGATGCCAAGTTGGGCAGACATGATCTTTTTGGAGGGTTGGGAGGCCCTACAGAGGGATCTGACCAGGGTGGATCGATGGCCCATGGTAAGTGGGATGAGTTTCAACAAGGCCAAGTGACAGGTCCTGCCCTTGGGTCACACCAACCCCCTGCAGCACTCCAGGCTGGGGCAGAGCAGCTGGAAAGTGCCCAGTGAGAAAGGACCTGGGGGGTTGGTTGACAGGCAGCTGAAGATGAGCCAGAGGTGCCCAGGTGGCCAAGGTGGTCTCAATGACCCTAAAGGTCTTTTCCAACCAAAATGATTCTAATGATTCTCTGAAAACATCCCACTAACTGAAATTTTGAGTTTTCTCCAGGGGAAATATATTCCAACAAGTTAATTTCCCAACATTTCCCACCAGTCATCACTTTGTCTCTCTGGGCTATCTCTGGGTCTCTTTCAAACACCAAACCCCTCCCCAAAGCCCAGCCCTCGGACAACATTTGCTTGTCTTAAAGCTTTTCCAAGCTGCCAGACACTGTGGTTTTAGGACAGAGAAGAGATTACTTTCTCAGTGAAGCATAACACCCAGCTGCATGAAATTTCAGTCTCATAATCCTGTTAGGTTTTCCCTGTCAGACTCTGCACCGATGAGACCTTTGTGTTTGTGCAGCTCCTGAAATAGCAGCCTGAGCCTCATCGAGAAAAAAAAAAAAGGAAAAGAAAAAATAAATTAAAGCAAGAATTGCCATTGCCAAGGTGAACTATTTTAAAGGCACCACAGCAGCCTGTGGAAGATAAAAGCCATGGACAAGTTACAACTATTATTTAGTTTTGGGTTTTATGTGGATTGAGGGTTTGTGTGCTGGGCTTAAAGCTCCACCACCAGCCTTTGGCTTTTCTCCAGGTGAGACCACAGTTTCTTTCCTTAATGGATGATAGCAATGTGTTAAGAGAAAAAGAAAAATCCAGCTTGCTTATCCTCACTGTGGGCCTGATCAAAGAAAATTTCACTCATTACACTAGCATTTGAGGAATAATAGCTGCTTTTTCAGTTAAATTTTTATTGAGCTACTTTCAGCAAGTTTTTAGGACCATTTATTTTCAGTGGGTAGGGAGAAGCAGGGCTGGTAATGGTTCATTTTATTTACATTTTTGCTCATTGATATTTCACTGTCAAACTCCTCTATTTCCTCACTGGCCCCACAGGGAATGGGGGGTTGAACCTGATGGCCTCCAACACCAAATATCCATCGAGTCCACAGCAATTTTCCAGTGTCAGACCCAGCAGAAAACCTGAACAGTAGGAAAAACTAAAAGGAGGGAGGAATTACCTGTGTGTGACGTATCAATGAACTTGATCTAGTAGTTTTCTTTGTGGACGCAGCTCTGGAACCCACCCCCCCCCAATATAAGAGGGACATGGATCTGTTGGAGCTGGGCCAGAGGAGCCCCAGCAATGCTGGGAGGGCTGGAACCCCTCTGCTGGGAGCCAGGCTGGGAGAGCTGGGGGGCTTCAGCCTGCAGAGGAGAAGGCTCCATCTTGGGAGACCTTCTGGGGGCCTTTCAGGACTTCAAGGGGCCTGTCAGAAAGTGGAGGACAGAGTTTTGAGCAGGGCCTGTTCTCTGCATCTCTGGAGCTTCTCCTCCTACTATACATCACCAACCACTATTTTTCAATATTCTTGACATTTTATGCACATCTGGACTTAAAACACACTTGCCACACACCATTCCCCCTTAGAAGGAGCAAAGATCACTGGGCAAAACAAAAAGAGAAATATCATAGAATAATTTGGGTTGGAAGGGCCCTTTCAAGGTCATCTAGTCCAATCCCCAAATATATCTAACTTCTGCCAGTAGACAAAGCTGTCCTGAAAAAAAACAAATAACCATGTTTAGCTTGAGCTCATCACTCCAGTGTTTAAATTCTATTCAAATCAGCAAATTATTTAGTTCAAGATTTTTTCAACTCCCAGTTTTCTTGACCTAAGACACCACTATGGGTGTATCAGCTGGAGGCTCAGGCCGAGCAGCAGCTGGGTGGTCTCTGCAGAAAGGTCAGCCCAGCAGGGAAACCACACAAGTATTTTAGCAACACTTTAGTTCATCAAATGTTTCAAGGCTTTTTTTTTTTTCTTCTCCTGTCTTTTTTTTTGGTCTCCTGCCTTCTCCTGTCAGAAGGCAGCTTCTCAGCAGATGTTACCCTTGGGTCTCCTTCCTCAAACTGCTGCTCAGAGGGAGAGCAGGAAGTCTCGAAAAACCTGAGCACGTTACCCCTTTAAAATAGTTACTGACTTAAAATATTTTGTCTCCTCCCAGTGCCTGTCAGCAGAAAGGACTTGGCTGGCAGCCCCTGTCCAACTTCCCAAATCAATGCTTTTTGGGTAGGAGATTAGGGTCACCCATTTCTAACACACCTGGACTAAGCTGAGGCTAAGCCTTGTCTTCAGACAGCTTGACAGGAACATCTGCAGCACAACTAAAACCTATTTAAATTTCAGTGACTAGTGAAATGTTTATAAGCATCAGTAAACTCTGGCTTGCTCAGGTTACTTAGCATAAAAATCAAGGGGGTTGTGGACAGCTTAGTATCACTTTCTTTGACTTTTCCACTATCATCAACCCTATGCTGGGCTCGTTCACCTGTACTGTGGGCAGAGTCCACCATAGAAACATAGACACGTCTGGCTTGGAAGTGACCTCCAGAGGTCATCTAGTCCAACTCCCTCCTCTCCAACCCCCCCACTGAGAGCAGGGACATCCTCAACTAGAGCAGGGTGCTCAGAGCTCTGTCAAGCCCCACTTTGAATGTCTCCAGGGATGGGGCCTCAACCACCTCCCTGGGCAACCTGTTC
>JANHGN010026745.1:0-19181 GCA_024605025.1 Megaceryle maxima | reverse complement strand
TTCTCTGGCCACGCTCCAGCCCCTCCATGTCCTGCTGGGAGTGAGGGGCCCAGAACTGACCCCAGGATTCCAGGGGCAGCCTCCCCAGTGCATCGTGCCCCAATGGGGAAAGGCTGGTGCTTGGGGTGGAATCTGGATACCCCACAGTGAACCATCCCCACCACCTGCCCCACCAAATGACTGCAGGTGTCACATTTGCATAAATCAGAATAAATTGGCCAGGCCAGCTGCTTAGAAACTTCTTCACTTGAGGGAATAGGGAAGAGGAATGAACATGATGGACAAGTTTTGGGATGGATCTGGGCAGTTTGCCTTCCCAGGCTCTCTCGTGGCACTCTGCTGGGAGGACACGTGCACTGACAGGCTGGTTATGCCAGCATGGACACCCATCAGATGGGAAGGAACCACTGGAATCAGGGCTGCCAGGGCAGACGTGGGGTCCCCACAACTCTGGGAGGTCTAGGCAGTACCTCCTGGCACCCTGAAACACCGCAAGGCTCTTCTTCCAGCTCAGGAAAGCCGGGACCCTGTCTCTTTGCTGAGCAGCCGCTGTGACATTCAGGTAAATGCCAGAGCCATTTGTAAGTGTTTGTTTCCATGGGTGCCCCATCTATTATGCCACAGGAATTTGCTGAGCAGCCCAGCGTGCTCCCTCGGCTCCCGAATCAGCTCTCCAGCAGTGGCAGAATGCCCTGGCTGGGCTTGGTCGTGCAACAGCCTATCAGCCAAAGGGTCCCCCAGCAAAGAATAAGAGGGGCTGTCCTGTTTTGGGGTTCCTGTGGTGACTCAGAGCCTTCAGGGAGGTCCCTGCTGTGTCCAGCCACAGAGCAGGAATTTGGAGGACTGAGGATGCACAAACCACAGCCCTGCAGAGATTAATTATGCAGTCGATGAATCGTTTTGGTTGGAAAAGACCTTTAAGATCATTAAGTCCGACTGTTAACCCAGCATCGCCAAGACAGTGGAGCTTGTTGGGGCAGTGAGAGCACTGCTGGTGACAGCCACCCCTGCCCCGCGGTGCTGCCCGGGGCCAGCAGCCCGGGGGTCAGCAGGAGCCCACGCAGCCGAGCTCAGGCCATTTTGCTGACAAATCATAACTTTTCAGGAAAATGAGGCTCCTTTTACAGCCTCCCCTCTGGACTCGCAGCCATGCCTTTGCTTTTCAGCTCTCGTGGGGGAGTGGAGGGGATGGGGCTCAGCCGTGACCAGCCCCACTGACCCCAGTGGGGACAAACCCACTAAACCCCTCAGGGGAAGCGGCTGGGAGCGAGTCCCAAGGGCGGTAGTGACAACATCAGATGCTGAGCCACCCTTTAATTCAGCTAAAAGTCTTCTGCACTGCCCAATTCTGCCCGTGGAGGCTTTAGGAAACAGTTTGCTCCAGTTTATTTTGTAGCACATAAGTAGAAGGCTCCAGTTTGGGGGTCCATGGCTGGACCCTGGCCAGCCCCATGGCCACTGATGGGGCACGGCTGGAGCCAAGCCAGGGGCCGCTGACCCCACACCCACCTCCACGCCAGCGTGAGGACCACGCAAGCACAATTTTTGCGGTGCCTCTTTCATGTCAGAGCATCGCCAAAGCACTTGGGAGAGTTAATAATAGAATAGCAGCGAATTAAACAATGAATAATGGAGAAGGGTAATAGAAATAATAAATAATATATTTACAGACTTGCCGCCCTGCCCCAGCCAGCTCCTGAGGATGAGGCTGGCAGGTCCCCGCAGCCGTGGGCATGGCCAGTGCCATGCCATGGCTCGGTGCTTGGCAAAGCCAACCCTTGCCAGAAGGTGACGGATGCCACGCCGGGACCGTGGCCGGTGGCACTGGGGAATGGCACAGAGGCATCACGGGGCAGCAGCTCCCAAACGCTGTGGATTAATGCTCCTGAATGGGGCTTACATGGCAGAAAGCCTCTTGCTGAGCCATCTTTTTGTGTTCCCTGGTTCCTAAACAACTCGATCTCACTTGACTGCAATCCCAAAATGGTTTAATGGTGGTTTATTTTCAAAGGACCGTTTTCCTGTGCCCTTGGAGAGCTGGCGTGGGCTCAGCGAATGGGGGCAGCGAGGCAGAGGAGGGCACAGGGGGGTGACTTGGGCATCTCCTCACCCGTCCCAAGCTTGGCATAGTGGGGGAGTGGGAGGGTGGTCATTGCTCCCTGGATGCTCCCATGTGCTGGCTGCCAGCTGCCGCCGAATCGATGCCGGGGCAGCCACCTTGGTTTGCAGGTTACAGCTCCTGTTGTTGACACGCAGTTGCACATGGGAAATCTAATGAACTGGGATGCACTGGTGCTGCTGGCGCACTCCCTGTGGCTGAACATCCCCGAGGGCTGGCAGGGCTGCAGGGGTCACCACCGCTGCCCCCGAGCAGGGCACGCAGGTGGCAGGTGGCAGCGGGGCCGGCGGGGTCAGCCCCGGGGTGGTGATGGATGGGGCTCAGCAGGGCGGGCGGGTGTCTCCGCTGGGCTCTGGCGTCCACGGGATGATTTATCACTCTCTGTGCTGGCTCCATAGGATCGAAGTCTGGATGAAAGCCAGAGGGAGACTTTTCCTAGGCGCAGGTGTCTGGGAGCAGGACAGGCTCTGCCACAGACCCCAAGGGACCACAAATGCCCTGTGCTGGGCACCCCAAACTATCTGTGTCCATCCCTGGGAGGGTTTCCTGGCTCCCAGGAGCACACCTGAGTCCTCAGGGTATGACCAATGGCTTTGTCCCCCTAAATACACCCTGGCACCCCTGGGGTGGGCTCTGCCAGCTCCAAGCAAGACCCCTGCCCACACCAGCCCCCAGTCTCTGTGCGTGTCCCTCCCCGGTGCTGTGCTGGCTCCGCACCGTGTCATTTTATACCAGTCACAAGGCAACCTGCTGGCGAGATACTATTGATGTAGCCATTAGAGTGCCCCAAGAACAAGGCGCGTTGCCGGTGCCGCAGCGCTGGGGACCTTGCTGACGTCGGTGACACCCGGACCAGAGTCACTGCCCTTCTTCCTCCCCTGGGTACCACAGCTGGGACTGACGCACTGTACCAGTGTCACCATCTTCCACCCCAAAACAGGAGGGGGGGGGACACACCATCTCTGCCACCAGATCCTGCACTACCTGGGAGAGGAGGGAAAAAGGCTGGGAACCCTTAAAATAACACGCCACTGTTTAAGGATGTGAGACCCGTATTAAATCTCGGGGAAAAGGAACAATTATCCTGTCAGGGAAGGTGATATAATTTTGGAGAGCTAGTTCTGCAGCTGTAATTTTTTCCCCACCGTTTCTCCCCCAGAGGGATTTAGTGGCCAATTATCCGCTGGGTAGCGGGAGGGTGCTCGCTGCAGGCTACGGGTGCCCGGGGTGCAGGCAGCTGCCTGCCCCCTGCCACCGCTCTGCTTTCCCAGGGCTTCTGCACCAAGCAGCGGCTTCGCTGCCGGCTGCTGCCTGCAAACCTCTGCCCGTGACCTGCAACACTGCTGGCCTTGGGGTGGGGGACACGGGGCTGGAGCTCCTTGGGACATGTGCCCAGGGACAGCTTTGCCCTTCGGGAAGGGGTTTTTTTGCTGCCTCCTGTAAATCCCCTGCAGATGCTGGGTGCGTGGGCTGGTTTCTCACCTGCTCCCAGTTCCCCTCTCTCCTGGGTGAGTGCAGACCATGGGAGGAGGCTCAGCAAGCCCAGGGCACCCAGATGTCACAGGGTGAGTGTGTGGGGAGATGTCCGAGCTCAGTGTCCCTCTGGGGAGCACCAAGGGGGGAGCCCACAGGAGCCTGGCTGGCACTGGTGTGGATGCTGGTGCAGGCACTGGTGCAGGTGCTTGTGCCAGTGCTGCTGTGGGTGCTGGCACTGGTGTTGATGCTGGTGTGGGTGCTGGCACTGGCGGGCAGCAGGGTGGGGAGGGTTAATGCTGGGCTGCTGGGGAACATAATTAAGTGCTAACTTGTCATTTTTTTTAATGAAGTACTGGAGCTGGAGATTTATAATTGCTAATGAGCCAGAATAATAATTAGTTGTTTTTTAATGAGGGCGATGATCACTCAGAGAGAGAGAGAGAGAGAGACAGGCCTGCTTTGGCCTAATTTTTCTTCTGTGGTTGCACGGTGTGTCCAACAGCCTGGGTTGTCCCTGTCCCCAGCCAGAGGCAGTGGCCCTGCCATCTCTGTGCCCATCCCTGAGTGCCACGAGCCTTGCCCTGGCACTGGCTTTTGCCAGCAGGAGTATTTGGATGCTGAGGACATCTCTGCGTGGTCACCTCTTGCCAGCACAGTGGCCCTGGGGACTCTGGAGTGTCTGTGTGTCCTTGCTGTCTGTCCCCCCATCCACCCCCAGGCTTCCTCTGTCCTTCCCATCTGCTTCTGGCCAGCAGAAGCATCCTTCATCTCTTGAAGAGAGCATCCTTCAGCTCTTGATCCCACCTCCCCAGTGCAGTCCTGGCACTTGTCCCTGTGCCCTGTCAGAGGGTGACACAGGGTGCCCAGGGGCTGGGAAGCTGTGAGGGGTGCTGGGGGCTGCACATTTTCCCTGGACTGGGACCAGCATTGGCTGCTTGTCTTCAGCAAGCCCCTGGATGGAAGGGGGACTTGGAGGCCACCCAGCCTGTCCCCTGTCTGGGGACACCCAGGTGCTGTGTCACCCTGAGCTCGGCACCCCTTGCTGTGCCCCAGCCTGGGTGCGGGTGCAGGTGGCATGGAGCAGCATCCCATGATGCTCAGGGGATCAGAGGGCAAAAATCAGATAACTAATTAGGTAATTGCAGGTGATTATCTTTAATTAGAGAAAGGGAGGGGTGTGAATCAGGCGGGTGGGGAGGGTGGAGGCTGCCGGCTGTCAGGCTCAAGGAGATGCTGATTTCCCGGCTACCCCTGGCCGTGGAGTCCTGGGATCAGCAAGCCCCTGGCTTCTGAGGCTCCTGCCAGCACCTACCCGCTCGGTTTCTCTCAAAAACCTCCCTAATTGCAGCAGAAACCTTGAGAGCCACCGGTGACTGCCTTGGAAAGATTCATAAATCAGGCAGCAAATAATGGGAGAGCTCCACGATCTTGTTTAAAAGAAAAGACAAAAAGAGCAGAGATGGAAACAGCTGAAGCCAGTGGGGCAGCTTTATGCCCCACCTTTTATATGGAGATAAATAAATGAGCCATTCTGGGGGGTCTTCAGCTTTCTAAAGCATCTTCCCAGGCTGGGGTCTGAATGAAGCCAATGGCATCGCTTCCTCCGGATGCTGCTGGATCCCCTGGGTGAATCCGCAGCTGGGATGCTCCTCAGGCTGGGCTCACAGAGAACATCCTTGTGCCAAGGCCAGCTCTGGCCGTGCCGGGGTGGTGGGGTCCCTGGAGCTGGCAAATGCCACAAATGTCACCCCATGAGCCACCTTCTTGAGCAGAAGGCTCAGGAGAAAACCTGCCCCAACCAGACAGGCCCATTAAACCAACGTACACTATTATTTCTCAAAGGTGTAATTAAATTTAATTGTCAATTACTAAGTGGGAATGTGGAATAGGCACAAATGGTGACAGCCACCCCCAGCCTGGCTCAGCAGAGGTCCCAGCACCGGGACCCCCCCCTGTGCTCCAGCTTCCCGATCCCCCAAGAAACAGGCAGCAACGTCTGTTCACGCTGCTCTGGTTTTTGCTACTTCACAAGAGCTGAAATCTGACCTTTTTTAACATACAAGGCTGCGATTTTGGAGCCGGGAGCAGCTCTGGGAGGAAAAGGTGGGAGCGAGTGAGATGAGGGGGGAAGAAAAAGCATCACAGCCTCCCGGGGGGGGTGGCCGGGTGGCATTTTGGTACCCACTGAGGGCTGGGGCTGAGCCTGCAGCAGGAATGCTCAAGGAAGCATCGTGTGGGATGCAGGAGCCTGTCGAGGTGTCAGTGGGAACCTGTTCGGGCAGGGCAGGGATGGAGGACAGGAGGCAGAGACGGGCAAGTGCCCATTTAAAAAATAAATGGGAGCTGTCACGCGCGCGGCGTTGGGAGCGAGAGCGGGGCCGGGTGAAGCGAGCCTGCTTGGAAATTGCAGCCCTGTGCCGTGCCACAGACGAGGTCCCGATAATTGCACTTTCTTTTCTTCCTTTCTTTCCCTTTTCCCCCCGCTGAGCTGCAATAATTGGGTGCTGTCGCCCGAGCTCATCTGCTGCTGGCTCCCTGAAAGGAGCTCTGCAATTAGCAACCGTCACCCTGTAATAAAGCCTTTAATATCCGCTTTCATGGCTCACGCTGCAGTCGCTCAGCCCTGTCCCCATCCTCAGCCCTGTCCCCATCCCATCTCCATCCTCATCGCCATCTCATCCTATCCCATCCCATCTCTATCCTCCTCCCCATCTCATCCATATCTTATCCCATCTCTATCCTCAACCTATCCCCATCCCATCTCCATCCTCATCCCCATCCCATGCCCATCTCAATCCCCATCCAATCCCATCTTCATTCCCAGCCCATTCCATCCCAATCCCAACCTCCATCCTCACCCCCCACCCCATGAGTGGAGCCCAGCACTGGTCCACGCACAGCATGGCAGTGCAGAGGCCTCGGGTCCAATCCTGACCCACTTTCCCAGAGCACAAAAGTCACTACCAGCATTTCAAAGCCGACTCCCCCGCCTGGGAGCCCTGCACGGGGCTGGGGTTCCCAGGGTGCTTTCTAACAAACGCTCACAATAAGGTAATTATGGGAGAAATAATAAATGTGTCAATCCTGCAAGAAGGATTTTTCCTGGGAGCGAGGCGGGGGCCCTGCCACCGTGTCGAGCGTGCCTGCGCTCACCGTACATGTTAATTAACTGGGGAAAAAGCTCCTCGGCCCCGTGCCGTGTACATTATTTATGAACATCTTGGGGCGGTGGTGACTTACGGGCTCTCCTGCTCCACTTGCTGCCTTGTTTTCCTCCCTCCCAGTTGCCCTGTGTTGGTGCACGCCCTGCGGGACCTGCTGCTGGCCACAGTGGGATGGGATGGAAATGGGATGGAGAAGAGGAAGGGGATGAGGATAGGATGGGGTAGGGATGGGAGTGCTGGCAGCTGCTCCTACCCTGTCCCCAAGGTCCTTGGCTCAACTCGTTCATGTTCCCACACAGGCCTGACAGCCAAGGGATTTTCATTCCCCAAAGGATTTTCTTAATTAGGAGACTTCAGAACTCTCTATGCGCACCCCCGCTCCCCCCTCATCTCCAGCTCTTCAAAGGCTCTGCCCACCCACCCTGCCACAGTGCTGTGGGCGGGGGCTGGGGTCGGTTGGGCACAGGGGCATCGTGGTGGCATCACGGCGAGGAGGGGGAGTGAGGACCCTGCTCCCCTCAGAGAAGGAAGGATGGTGCACGTTCCCACCCCCTGAAGTTCGCTGCCCTAATGAGGTCTGGGCTAAGACGATTAAGAACTTTAGTGATAGGTTTTATAATCCTGCCTGAAAGAGAAAAGCGGCTCCGCTCCCCTTCCCCCTGCCCTGCCCCAGCGGGGACCTCCCCGCCTGCTGACCTTGTGCCAGTGTCCTCCCCGGCACCTCCAGACAGGCTTTGCTGGTTCCTGGGTTTGATCCCAGTGCTGCCCATGGGGCTGGGGCTGGATGGCTGTGGGTGAGTGAGGCTGATGCTGTCAGTATCTGGATGTGCCGGGGAGACAAGATGTGGTTTGGCCAGGTACCCACCATGTCTGCACCATAACCATACCAGACCTGACACACCTGCACTGTACCTGTGCCAGAGCTGCCATACCTGCACCATATCCACTGTACCTGCACCATACCCACCATCCCTGTGCTGTTCCCGCCGTCCCTGTGCCATACCCACCATCCCCATGCCCTCCCTGTGCCGTACCCACCATCCCCATGCCCTCCCTGTGCTGTACCCACCATCCCTGTGCCATACCCACCATCCCCGTGCCCTCCCTGTGCTGTACCCACCATCCCTGTGCCATAACCACCATCCCCGTGCCCTCCCTGTGCTGTACCCACCATCCCTGTGCCATAACCACCATCCCCATGCCCTCCCTGTGCTGTACCCACCATCCCCGTGCCCTCCCTGTGCTGTACCCACCATCCCTGTGCCATACCCACCATCCCCGTGCCCTCCCTGTGCCGTACCCACCATCCCTGTGCCATACCCACCATCCCCGTGCCCTCCCTGTGCCGTACCCACCATCCCTGCACTCCCAGGGCAGCAGCCCACAGGCACAGGGCGCGTTTCCCGCAGCCTGTTGAGCCTGTTGCAGGGGAGGAATCGATCCCCGCTGCCTCTGTGCAATATCACAGGAACTGTATCCACAATATCCCAAGCTAAATCATTTATTCTTGACAAAAATCCAATAAAGAGCTCAGTCCTTCTCCATAGGCAGATAAAGCCCAGATTAACCGGGCTGCTGAGATCAAAAAAAAAAAAAAAAAAAAGAGAGAAAAAGGAGGAAATGCTGGGAAAATGAGCGCCGAATGTAGAGGAGACTTCTTCCACTTTCTCGCTTTCCCAAGGCTGCTACAGCTCAGGGTTTTATTACAAAAAGCCGACTAAGTATTACAGGCTAATCCGTAAATCCCAACCTAGTAAAATATGTGATGGATTTTGTAAATTGTGCCCTTTACAAATCTGATTGAACTTTTTTTTTTCCCCCTGCTATTTCCCTCTTCTTCTCCTTCCCCCTCCTTTCCTTGGGGGATTTCTTTTTCTCCTTGGGGACCATGTTGCTTTTTGGTGTCTGTGCCCTGTTCCTTCTCCAGCCCAAGCCACCAGTCCCTGTTTGCAGCCAGTCGATGGTGGGAGTGACGTGGCAGGAAGCCTGGACCAGAGCGGGGACTATTGATGGGATGGGGATGGAGATCAAGATAGGAATGGGATGGAGATGGAAATAGGGATGGGATGGGGATGAGAATAGGATGGGAAGGGAATAGGAATGGGGATGGGAGTGTTTTGTGGCTGGGGGGGACGGGACAGAGAGTTCTGGGTCCCCAAGGGGGTCGGTGGCACCTGGGTGCTTCTGGGTTCCAGTGGAGCAGGTGCACCAGAGATCCCCCCACTGCAGTGGGGACACCCCTAGCTGGCAGGGCTGGGTGACAGGGCCTGGGGGGGACTGCAGTGGGTCAGACAGGGACTGTGTTGTCTTTGGCTCCTTCTTGGACGCTGCGAAGGGACCTGGCTGCTCATCCAGGCTATAAATCCTGGGTGTCAGATGTGGCCCCGGTCAGTCTGAAACCGCTGCACAGCCAGGGACCCCGGAGCATGGCCAGCCCATGTGGTGCCTGCCCAAACACCCTCAGGCTCCTCAGGGTGCCGGGACAGTCCCTGGGGCCAGGACAGGCTGTGAAGCCTGGAAAAGGGATTTCTTCCAGCCATCCCTCCAGGACGAGTAGCACAGCCCAGCGCCACGGACCCTCCCTGCATGGAGCGTGTTTCTGCACAGGAGGGGGATAAATTGGGCACGTCTTTCCTTCCTCCAGCATTATTTCCTGTTTTTTTATTAAAGCAAGATGTTGCTGGCAAAACTCACACTCCCTTCCCTGTTTTTCCATCAAATTATTTTGCAGAGGAACATCTGGCAGCAGCTAACGAACAGGCTATTCCTGCCTGGCGTGTCGGAGACGCTGATTTCCCCGCAGCGGCCGGGGGCAGCTGGCAAATGCCACCTGCCACTGTGGTGCCTGTCATCCTGTGCCGCTGGGTGACATGGGTGGCAGCAAGGATGGGGACCCGTCAGCATCTTGCCCTGTGTAGCAAACCGGGCGCTGGGAAGAGGAGAAACATCTGCCACGTCTTTCATTTGACTTTGTTCCACCCCAAGCTGCTTTTGCTTTTGGTTTAAGGGTGACACTGAGGCTGACAGGGACCTGGGGTCAGATCCTGGTGCTGAGCTGGGGTCCAGCCCTCAGTAGCTCAAGCTGAGTCCAGATCTCTGCTGGGGGCTCGGATCCTCCCGAGATGGCTGAGCAGAAGCAGTGGTTGGGGGGGTGATGTGCACAGAAGCTCCCCCCCAGACCGACTGTTGCAATTGTGCCCCGTGAAAAGCCCAGCAGGATGAGTTCACAGTGCAAGTCTGGGGGATCTTCACTGCCCTCGAAGGAGTGAGGGCTGGGTTAGTGCCCAAAGGTGCAGTGAAGGGCGCCTGGGCTCCTGCTGGCGCTGACTGTGGGGACAGCAGGGACAGGGCCGTGCCTCGGTTTCCCCAGTACCAACTGGCATTGCGGTCAGGGCAGCGAGGAGCCATCCAGTTCTTCCTTTCCTCCTACAACCCACCCCGGCGATGAAACGCGGGCGTTACATGTGCTTGGAGCCAGCGCCGGTGGATGCGAGGCGGTAACCATGGCAACCTCCAGGTTTCTGTTTCCTTGCTCTTGCCAGTCACCTTGAGATGCCACCACGTCCCAGACACCAGCTGGACACTCCACGTCCCACCGCCAGTCCCCGAGCTGCTCCAGCAGGCATGGCAGAGGGTTGTGGTGGCACTGGGGCTGTGCCGGGGATCCCCTTCCCCGCCCCAGCTCAAGAGCCAGATCCGGGCATCCAACACCTCTTGGGGCTCCTGGGGGTCTCCTCACTCCTGGGGATGGGAGCCAGCACTGTGGGGGTGGAGGATGGAGCCCCACGTCACCCCGGCGCCGCATCCCTGGCGCTGGCAGCATCCCTGCCCGGCAGCACCAGCGGAAGGAGACCCACGAGACGCACAAAGCAACATCTGCAAGCGCTTAACCACGCAGCCCGCCCGGCCCTTCCCGAAATAGCTCACCGGGGTGGGCTCCCATGCCAGCGCTGATGTCATTTGCTTTTATTTCCCTCCCGTCTGCTCCTTTCCCCGCTGGAGCCACGATTCACTTGTCAGTCGAGCTCTGTGCCGAGGGCTTTGCTGCCGCAAGCCTGGCCTGTGCCGGCACAGCCGGGATGCTGCTGAGTGATGGCTCTGGGCGCAGAGGGGCTGGGTGGGTCCCACTGGTGGTTGAGATCTCATCAGAGGCTCTTCATGTCCCTTGCAAGAGCTGGGACCAGCCTTTCTTTCTCCAGCAGCGTGGGTGTTGTGGGGAGACTGGGGAAATCCAGGCTGGCGGCTGCTGGATGCTCTGGTGGGGTCAGTGTGAGTGGGGAGGGGTTGGAGGACAGCAGTGGGATCCCCAGGGGTTCCCACACCTCCAACTGTGTCTCCCATGCTCGGGGAGCCCTACGGGGAGGGGATCCCATGGCTCCAGCACCACCGGGCTTGCCGGTGGGGGTACCACTGGGGCTGCTGCTGCCTTTGCACCGCAGGCTGCAGCCAGCTCGGGCCCCTCTCCATGCACAGGGAATTAACTTGGCCACCGCCTTGCGAGCAGAGCCAGGGCCCCGGCGCTGAGCCAGCCCGCGCAGGCAGGAGGCAGCCAGCTGGCTGCAGCCCCTCGCCTGGCTCCAGCACCAGCACATGCCTCCAGAGCAACGTGTCGGCTCAGCAGCCGCCCGCTCGGGGCTCAGCTCCATCCCTCCGGCCAGCACCATGGGATCCCAGTACGAGGGTCTGGCGGCTCCCTTGGGCTGGGGGACGCAGTGGTGTAGGAGTCCCAGGGTGACAGCTCATGGAGGAAATGCCACATGTCCCTGCTCTGTGTGTGGGGACACCACCCAGCCCAGCTCTGTCATGAAGGGATGGTGGCACGGTGCCCAGCGCCGTATCCATCCCTTCTCAGCCATTTTTCAGTGCTGTACATCGCTGTTGCAGCTGGATGTCCCCTTGTCACCTTGTGTGCGTGACCCTGGTGCCACTAGGGCAGCCAGTGGCATGGTGGAGCAAACAGCCTGCGGCCCATGCTGGCATCTGCCAGCCACAGCCACTCCTGCTCGGTGACGAGGCTTCATTCAGAGATTTACTGACATCTCATGGAAAAACGGGTGGGGTGGGAGGACTTTTTGCGCAGCCACAGAGGAGCTGGGGACAAACACTCCCCGCCCTGCCTGTGCTGTCCCCAGTTTCCATTTCTCTGCCCTGCAGTGGCACAGGAGACCCCCATGTCCCCTCGGTTACCTCTGGGGATGTGCAGGCTGGGGTGATGCCCTTGTCCTCTCCATCGCTCCATCTCAGCACCCTGCCCCTGCCCACTGCCCACCGCGCTGCTCTGGGATGTGCAGGTTGATTCCTCCTGGTCCTCCTTCCCTGCAGGAACACATGGCACCAGGTCCTCAAATAATTGCTTCATTATGGACTAATTATTGCAATTAGCTCAGGAGGGCTCCTGCAAATGCCTGCTGGCCTGTGCACAGTGAGTCGTGTCCCCCACAGCCTGTGATGGTGGCACCACCAAGCATGGACCAGATGGACCTGAGGATGCTTCATGTGGCTTGAGATACTGGAGCTCAGCACCCTGAAGGATTCTCAGTCACTTGGGGACCCTGGGCTGGGCATGTGAGTTTGCTGGCCCCACCAGAGCCACCTCAACCATCCCCATCTGGCCGAGCTGCCCAGAGGCCAGGGTGATGGGTGCATTGCCCCGTCACCTTTGGGCTGGTCTCACAAAGCTGCTCAGTGGGAAGGGGAACCCAGTCTGGGCAGAAACAGGATGGGTCCTACAGAGCTGGGCAGCACCCGGGACCCTGCAGGGATGGGGTGTTGGTGTCAGGGCAGGGGGGCATTCTACGGCGAGGCTGCTTCAGAGTCCTTTCATCTGCTGAGGCGCTGTCACGACGGAGCACATAACTGGGACGTGCTGCAGCAGCATGGTGACGCGTCCCTCCGGCTCGGCTTGGCTGGTGCGTGGCAGGGGGGCTGCCAGGATGCTGTCCTGCAATGGGCTGATTTGCTTTGCTTTGTCACAAGCTGCTCGATACAGGAATTGCTTGTGGTGACCCAAGCCACATGTGGGTGTCACCGAATGCTCCCCCCTGCTGTGGGGAGATGGGGTGCAGCGGGTGCAGAGCCAACGTGTCCCCATTTGTCCCCCAACACAAGGGAGCATAGGACAAGCCAGGGCGATGGGGGATGCACAGAGGCCCCATCCTCCACTGTCACCCCAGTGTTGGCACCATCCCAGTGCCACAGTGAGAGCTGGGAGCGCCGGGGACAGCCCTGTCCTGTGCTGGTGGCCGTGCTCAGCCCCACTGTCATCACTGCTGCCGGAGCCACGGCCACACTTATGAATAAATGAAGTGCAAGCAAAACGTCTGCCTAATGGCACGGTGACAAATGTGTACCGAAACCGGAGGGAAAAGAGAACGATTTGAGGAATTCAATTATTTAACAGAAGCTTGTTACTGGTAGGCACTGGGGAGCCTGTGCCAGCACAGCCCTGGGGGCGGGGGGAGGAAGGGGGAGTCATGGGGTGCCCTGTGGGATGTTGGAGACCGCAGCTGAGTGGGGCTGAGACCCCCCTCATGGCAGGGTGGGGGTCTGCAGGAGCCAGTGGCCAGGTGAGGACGGGCAGCGTGTGGGCAGCACGTGGCTGGGGAGCAGGAGGGATTCATTCGCACCTCGCTGGGCTGGCAGCACCCTGCTCGGGAGGTGCAAATGGCCTCGTCAGGAGCTCACTGCTCTGCCAAACCCCCTCGTGCTCGGATGAATTGCTGGTGGCTAAATGCGGTGTGGAGCCTGATCTTGCTCTGCTGGGAGCCCTGGTGCTGGCTGCTTGATCCAGCCCTGGTCATGCCGGTGTTTAATGTCACACGAGCCCGGACCAGACCTTGAGGAGAGGGATGTGCATTTAACATTGATTTAAGTCTGCCCCACTGTCCACAGCACCCAGTGATGTGTGTCCCCATGGTCTGGACGTGACAGAGGGCACCGGCTGCTTGTCCTTACTGCCTCTGCTGGGTTCCCCTCCATGGGCGGCAGCAAACTGGGTGCTCAGATGTGTCCATTCCTCCCTTTAGGGGTCATGGTGGCTATGGGGTCCTCCAGCTCCGTCCTGCACTGTGCTACCTCCCCACCACTGGCCTCCTCCAGGGCCATGGGTCTGTGCCATGTCCTTGGCCGTGGATGCCAGAGGCTGAGTGGATCAGTGCACATCACCCCCGCATCTCGCAGCCGGCAGTGACGAAACCTGGCAGGGGACGAGGGTGTGCGAACACGGGCAGGCGCTGGCAGGGGATGCAGGTTCCAGCAGCCAGCTCTCGGCGCACGCCCGGCTGCTCGCCACGCTGCCTGGGGACCGCTCGCTCTTAGCTTGCATATGCTGCGAGGCAGTGAGCTTCCTTCCCTCCAGCCTCTGCTGGCTGCCAGCCGGCGAGCGCCCTGGCTTGGGCAGAGGCTGGAGTCAGGATGTTTGGGTCTGGCACGGCCGATGGTCCCTCCATCCCTCCCTTCCCCTGCAGCTCCGTGGTGCAGGAGCAGATCCCACCTGAGCCCCAGTGGGATGCCAGAATCCTTTGCTCGAACACTTCATCAAGGAAAGGGTTGTCCAGGGCTGTCCCAGGCTGCCCAGGGCAGGGGTGGAGTCCCTGTGACCCCTGGAGGGGTTTCCAAGCCCCCCGTGGAGCTGTGGTGCTGAGGGCCAGGGGTCAGTGGTGCCCTGGCAGTGCTGGGGGAATGGTTGGACTTGTTGATCTTAAAGGTCTCTTCCAACCCAAACCATTCTGTGATTTGATGATTCCAAGCATGCACGGCATGGGCACACTGAGCAGCATCCACTACTGGAGCCGGGTAGGGCAGAGCATCCCACCGCATCCAGCTCTGCTGTGAGAGCCACTGCCCATCCCAGCACATCAGAGCACCCTGACGTGATGTTTTTATTTAGACCCTTGTGCCAAAGCAGCCCCTTTGCCTCACGGCTGCGGATCTCTGAGCGCTGCTGCCCCGGCCTTGCTAGTTGCTCTCAGTGGTTCCAAGCCCTCGGCACTGACAGCAGCCAGAAGGAAGCAGCTGTTTGCCAGGGAGGCAGATCCTGGCAGGGGCAGCTGAGCTGCAGCCTGTGCCAAACCGGGGAGCCGTGGTGGTGAACAAGCCCCGGCTAATCTGTTGGGCCATTCTCCACAGGGCTTGGGGATGCCAACCTCTGCCGAGCGTGAATCTGCTCTTTTCCTGTGCCTGCTCTGAACAAGCGAGATTAGCACCAGGGTGTGGGTTTCTGGGGAGACCCTTTGCAGGTCCTAAGTGCCCCATGGATTAGGTGCCACCTCGGAGCCCCTCAGTCCCAGCCTCCTCCTTCCTGGGGTCCTTGCAGAGCTGCAGCCAGTGCGTGGCTGTTTGGAGAGAAGAAAAATTGCAGCATCAATCAGAGCGGGGAGCGAGAGCAAAGCCGGGTGATTTAGGTGACTGGTCACTGCCGTAACTGATGATGAGCTGCGAGTCGAGGAGAGAGAAATAAGGTGGCGACACAAGCTGGTGTCTGTTTGCACAAACTACTTTATCCACAGAGGGGATCCAGCACCCAGGGAAGTGATAAATCCCCCTTGCCACGGCTGTGCGCTCGGATGAGATGGCTTTTGAAGGCATGCAGCAGCTCAGCCGTGAGTTACTGTCTGGGGAGCATCCATGCCAGCTAGTGTGGGACCCCAGGGATGCTGGATCTCTGGTGTGGGACCCCAGGGATGCCATGTCTCCAGCACAGGACTCCAGGGATGCCAAATCTCTGGTATGGCACCCCAGGGATGCTGGATCTCCCGTGTGGGACCTCAGAGATGCCAGATCTCCAGCACAGACCATGATGGGGACAGCGGCTGCAATCGAGATGTGCAGAGGACCTTGTGGTTCCCGGTCCTCTCCTGTTCCCTGCCAGTGCCACTTCTTCCATGCAGCTCCTCCTCTTCCTCCCAGCCCTTCCATCTTCTTTAGCTCTCATTTACAAACAGACCACAGCCTGAGATGGGGAAGGAGTGGGAAGAGGAGGAACAGGAGCCAGGCATTTCATTCCTGCACACCTCTTCCCGCGTGCCAGATGGGCAGAGGGACATCATCCGTAATTGCTTATTCAGAAGCGATTCTGCGATGCGATGTGGCAGGGTCACCTTCCCGTGGTGGTCCCAGCGCCGAGGCCACCGAGCAGCGATCCCTCTCTGGTTCCTTCTCCCTGATGCTGCCGATGCTGCTCCTCGTCCTCCGAATGGGTCCTTGGCCATGGCCAAGGGTGACACATGATGGCGTGATGGAGAGTCTGCGGCACTTTCAGGGCCAATTAATCAGCAGCGAAATAAAAGCAATATAAAGTCTGTGGGCAGGCTGGAAGCCACATGCCATGGCCAGAGCATCACTTTCCCCCATCACTCTGGGTTCTTATTTCTCCGCTCGCCTTCAGCAGTTGCGAATTTCTCATCTTTTTATTTAAGCGCACGAGCCACCCTCCATCCCCGGGCCCCGACGCTCACGTACCCGAGCCCGGCAAACGATTTACGCCGAGATGATGTACGACCTGCTCGCTCATCTAAGTTTGTGGCTGAGATGTCTCCACAGAGAGCGGTGCTGGCTGGGAGGAGGGGGGGCAGTTCTTGCTGGATCGGGATGCTCAGGATGCAGCAGCAACGCTTTGTGCCGGAGGGGTCTTTTATTATTCTTTTTTTCTTTAAATGAGGTTGTTTGTTGGGTTGGTTTTTTTAACCAGCCTCACAAATCGATCCCCTGTTACCCATCCCCTGCTGTGGGTAATGGCAGGTAAACGGATCCTCGGGTCCTCGGCTCTCCCACGTGTAACACGTGAGCGTCCGGAGCCACTCCGTGTCCACGCACACGTGTGTTGAGTTTGCCGTACACGTGGCTGCGCATCAGTATTGCCGAGTGCGTGCGCTCGCTCCCGCTGTATCTATGGGTGTACGTAGCTTTATGACAACTGAAATGGAAAAGACAATTGGATGTCAAAACCTATCCGAGGAGCCCATTTATACCCACCAACTTTTATGGGATTCCCGCTGATTGATTCAGACCCCATAAAACTTCCTGCAGTGGCTCCCACCCCTCCCGGTGGCTCTGCCTCTGTTCAGCAGGGATACGATCGACTCCTCTGCCTGCAGCCAGATCCTTTCTGGCATCCCTGGATCTTAAGCTTTGTCCCAGCTCCCTGCTGGCGCTGCTCCAGATAAGGCATGCGGGGCCATGTGCCGCTGTGTCACCCTGTCAGAGCATCGGTTGGGCTGGGGACCGTGGCCACATCCTGCACTTGGCCTTTCCCTCCCGAATCACTTATTTCTCCTTGCAGATGTGAACTTCGCACTGATGGTCTCCAAGTGACAGCCCTTGGTGCCACTGCTCTATTCAAGGCAGGATCTGGGCAGCTTCACGCTGTCACTGGTGCAACCATCCATCTTGGCACTTGGTGCCATGCGGTGAGGACACTGCCACGCAGGAGAGTTGATGTGGAGAGTGTCAGGGTGACACTGGGCTGTGGTGGGGGTGGTGGCATGTGCCAGAGGGATGGGGAAGGTCTTGTCTGTGGCTCATCAGCATTTATCACCGTGTTCCGTGGGCCTTGGCAACCCTTGTGGGGAAGAAATTGTTCCTCAGCTCCAACCTAAACCTCCCATGGGGCAACTTGAGGCCGGTTCCTCTTGCCCTGTGTCAAACCACACTTGGATGGGTGTGGAGCTCAGCACAGCCCACAGGACTCGTTCAATGGGTGCTGGTGCCACAGCACCCATTGCACTGCACTGGCCCGGTGTATGTTTGGTGGAGGGAGCCTGTCCTGGAGGAAGGTGATGGGAAGACATTCCCCAGCATCGCTGGAGCTGCCAGCACTTGTCGGAGCGACTCAGCCAGCCAGCTGCCTGCCAGCGCTCTCCTTCCCATGGCTGAGCACGCTGACCTTTCCCAGCGCTTCCCAGCTCAGCCCCGAGCTGTTGCTCCTGCTGGCTACCGGCTTTGGCACGGGGGGAGCGGCTGCAGATGAGCAGCCCCGGCCCCTTCCCCCCACCCAGCTCCCCTCCCAGCCCTCTCCTCCCCGGCACTCATCCAGCACCTATTAATATTTATACCTCTGGGCATGCAGTGAGAGCTTGGACACAATCAGGACACTGAAATGATTACATGAGGACAGCGGGTTGCTGGCAGAGTGTCCAGCATGGTGCTGCCAGATGAAGGTGTCAGGCAGGGTCAGGGCCTCCAGTCCCTGGAGAGGATGGAGAGTACTCCCAGGACTTCCAAGCTTTGGGCTGGAAAGCTACAGTGTGACCTTCCTGCCACACTACTGGCTTTCAAGAGGAAGGGAGGGAGGTTACCCAGCACATGCATGAGAGCACAGCTGCCCTTGCATGGCTGTTGCATTGCTGTTGCATTGCCATAACATCGCTGGAGCATCTTCATCGCATTACCCATCGTGGCCATCCTACTGGTGTTACCCATCACCTGCTACCCGTCACAGCCCTGAGAGCTCACTGGTTTACTAGGGGCTCCCCCCAGCTGAAAAGCCACAGAGGTCTCTCACCCCAATGGCTTATTTCACTGCAGCAAAGCCTGGTTGAGAAGGTGGGTCTGAGTGCAGGGCTGGGCTGCTCCATATCAGCTGGAAAATTGGAGGGCTGCCCAATTTATTGCTCTACTCCCAGTACAGCTTCTCCACGGTGTCACGGGAAGGGCAGGCCCATGCCAGCTCCACCGCTGCAGCGCACCTTGCCGGGCAGCCTGATCCCACCCCCTTTTATAAAAAGCAATGCTCCTGTAATAAAGAATTTAATAACCTGCTGTGCCTGTGTGGATAGAAAACTCATTTGTTTAATAGGCAGCAGTTTGGCTTTGTCATGTTCATTTAGTTTTTAATGACGCACAGTTGTGCCAATATTGATTTTAGCTTATAGGGACTCAAAAAATTTACTATCTGGAATTATCTGAAATGTAGCCGTTTTATCTGGCAGGCGGGAAGATGGATCTCTCCTCCCCTCACTCCCGGCCGGCGTGATGGCACAAACGGCTTGTGAAGGGCTCCGGGTGATCCCACGCCGGTACCTGTCTCATCCAGGGTATGTGGCGGCAGCCGGCAGCACCATGCTGGACCTGCCCCGCCTGTGGGCACAGGGAAACTGAGGCATGGAGAGGGTGGTCCCCCCCAAATCAACCTTTGCCTGTTAGTTGGGCTGGGAATAGGACCCGGTGATCAGGGCTCTCTGGCTGTATTCTGAGAAGGCTCCGGGGAGAACACCTGGGGGCCTTTCAGTGCTTCAAGGGGCCTGTCAGAAAGATGGGGACAGACCTTTGAGCTGGTGGGACAGGACAAGGGGGAATGGTTTGGAACTGAAAGAGGGAGATTCAGGCTGGAGAGCAGGAGAAATTGTTGTTGCTGAGGGTGGTGAGAGCCTGGCCCAGGCTGCCCAGAGAGGTGGTGGCTGCCCCATCCCTGGCACCATTGCAGG
>JANHGN010026743.1:0-23341 GCA_024605025.1 Megaceryle maxima | reverse complement strand
GGAGGTTGGCCGGGGCTCTGAGCACCCTGCTCTAGTTGCAGATGTCCCTGCTCCCTGCAGGGGGGTTGGATGAGATGGGTTTGAAAGGTCCCTTCCCACCAAACCATTTGATGATTCTATGAAGTCTCTCAATGCCTGCTTAGTCAGGTCACTAAACTTGTTAAATTCAGCTGGAAGCCGGGCTCGTCACCCTGGGCCAACTGTTGGCCATGAAGATGTTGTGCCAGGTCAGCAGAAAACCACCCCAGGGAAGAGGTGATCCACAGCTGCCCCCTTTTAGCTCTTTGCATAAGAAACCTGCCAGCAGAGGAAGCGCCTGGAGCAGCCAGGAATTCCCCGCAGCGCCTGCTCTCTAACGAACACGCTGCCAAAAGGTCAGCGGGAAATTATAGCCAGCTCCCCACACGGGTTCAACTTGGGTACAAAAAGGTTTTAAAGGGAATGAGAAAACCCCAAGTCTACCTTTGCACGCACAACCCTGCCACAGGCACAAGCTGTGTGTGCAGCTGGGGGGAGATAGAGGGTGTCCAACAAGAACAGCCCCAGGTGGGCACAGGCAGGTCATGGACTTGCTCCTCTGCAGCTGAATAACAGCGGGAGCCGCAGGAGGGGGAGAGGAGCAGGAGGCCTCTGCTCCACAGAGCTGAATTGCTCCATTATGTTGGATCAAGAGAAGCATCTCTGTCTGAGAGCGGCGGGTATAAGCAGTGCTATGTTGTACTCCCTGAAACTGGTGTACTCGATCTCCTGCGCCACAGACACCTAGAGAAACCCGGCACCCCCACTCCACACACTCACAAGCTTCCTCCCACCCCTGCTGCATTTCTTGGCAAAAAGAGGACCCCAGAAAAACCAGCACTGGGGAGCAAGTGTCTCAGCCAGACCCAGGCCAAGTGGGAAAAGAAACCCTGCCTTGGCCTCCCCTCCAGGAAGTAAATAATGAGCTTCCCCTAAGAGCCACCCATGGGCTGAGCGACCTCCCTGGCGCTGCACCACATCCTCCAGCAAGCAGAGCAGCAAGGAGAGGGGCTCCAGACTGGCTGGTTCACCCACCACCTCCCCGCAGCTTACATGAAAAGAGCTTGAGCTCATTGAACCACTGGTCTGTGTGTTATTGCCAAGGCTCCAGCACCGACCCCGCACGATCCCAAGCATCTCCCAGGTCCCTGCTGCCTCCAGCACCTGCTCGGCCCCAACCAACCCCTGCGAGAGACTTCCCCGGAGCACGGGCACCATGCTGCTCGAGCGGCACGAGCATCGCACCAGCACAGACACAAGCAGTGTCCTTTGCAGCAAAAACACCGGGTACCAAACTGCGGGTGCTCCAGCAGCAAGGCTGAGTCCCCCACACCCTGCATGCTGCTCCGAGGGAGGGTAAGAAGGGAAATTAAGGATGAGACCAGTGCCTTACATCACAAAGCGGGCATCATCTCAGGGCCTGCCTCATTTCTCACCCTTAAAAAAACCCCTCAAAACAACAAAAAACAACAAACCCGTGTGTAATACAAGCAAGAGCTGATGCTACAGAGCTGCCCCCTCACTTATTTCGATGCAAAAGCGTGTGGGTGGAGAAGCACAGCGTCGCTCTTAGATGCTTAAAGAGCAATCCAAGCCTTGATAATTTTGCAAACCTCCTCTCCCCTTCCCCCCACGTGTCCTCAAAGAGCCCAGCTCGCTGTTTTTTAAGTTACTGCTCAGGATGTGGGAAGGCAGAGAGTGAGGCAGGTTGTTTTTCAGGCTGAGCCTGCCTTCCTGCACCATCCCCCCAAGTGCCAGAGCTGCTGTGGCCCTGCTGGAGCAGGAGCCGCTTGCCAGGGACAGGCAAGATGGAGACGCGTTGGCTGAGTGGCCTTGGGGGCACCTGGGATCCTCCCTCAACCCAACTCAACACTATCGGGCTGGATGAGCCCCCTACAAGAGCGCTGGGGATGGTGCCAGTGGGGAGCTTTCTGTCACCCTGTCCTCAGGCACAGCCTGGCTGCTGGACCCTTCTGGTAGATCAGGGACACGCTGCTCTCCGCCCCGCCTCGCTTTGTTATTATTTAACCCACAGGTTCAAGAAGGGGAGGTAACAGCGTTGCCGGAAGGGAACGCAGGAACAGAGGAGATGCAGAAGCAAATTCCTCCCCTTCCTCCATCCATTTTCCACTAGTGCTGCTGGGAGGTGACATCCTCCTTTGTGAGTAAGATGCTCTTGCAGTCCCCCCAGGTCCCTGCCCTTCCTCCTGCTGTTTGCTTTCCAGGGCATGAGAAGGAAGCTGCCCTCACCTAAAGGAACACTCGTACTCACCCTGGGGGGGTTCTGCAGGTTTCTACACGTGTGGCAGGACTGTCCCATGTGTCGCTGCTGTATTTGTCTGCAGTCTCAGCAACCTGTGCTCGTGGTGCTCGCTGCTTTTCACCAGTGGTTGCCCAGCACTGGCCAGGGAGGGAGCCATGGGCTGGCAGCTGGGCTGTCCCGCACTCCTTTGGGAGTCCTTGCTGGGGAACGCTTCCTACTCCCTTAACTCACCCACACCCTGGCCTCCTGCCATCACCCATCACAGAGTGTGACCCAGCTCAACATCCCGTGCCCCAAGAGCACAAGACTACCTCAGTTTCCCCTCCCAGCTGGGCGTCCAACCTGCATGGGGGCACCTCAAGGAGCACCCATGAGTCTCCCCAGAGGCAGCTGCACCCCAAACCACTTTGCTAACAGACCCTGGAGCAGCCCATTCTTGGCCAGACACACTTGGACAGAGCCACAGGGAAAGGGAGAGCTCTGCTTTGAGCAGAGCAGGCACCAAGGGGCAGCCTGTCTGTCTGAAGCTCCCCCATGTTCAGCCAGGAAAGGCCAGGGCAGCTGAGAGCTATTCCTGGGGAGCCAAAAACACCGTGGCTGAGTCAGCGCCGAGGCCCTGCCCCGCTGCTCGTGTCCAAGAGGCCACTGGACATCTCCCCTCACAAACCCCACCCGCTGCCTCGCTGGAGCTGTGCCGTGCCAGGCTGCCCCGCTGCCAGCGGCCCCATCAAAGAAGGCAGGCAGACGGACAGACAGACAGGCAAAGACAGACAGTCACAGAGCGGCAGCCTGGCCCCCCGGCTCCAGCAGCCTGAATGTGCATCAATGTCACGAGAGCAGCCAGTTATCTCGCTTCCCCGGCCACGGCTGGACTGGTGCCAGCCCCTGGGGCCTTTGTTCCCATATCCGCACAGCCCGGTGCCACGGTTCCAAGGAATGGATTCAAAGCTGTCTCTGGTGGAGGACTCGGGTTCCAAGGCAGCACTGACACTGTCCTTGCCAACCACATCCCATCTTTTACTCCCCTGCCTCCTCAGGGCATGGGGCAAACATGGCGAGCCCAGCACAGTAACTCCTGAGCACCTCCAGGGATGGTGATTCCACCCCTCCCTGGGCAGCCTGTCCCAAGGCCTCACCACTCTCTCAGTACAAAAAATTTCTCCTAATATTCAACCTAAACCTCCCCTGGTGCAACTGAAGCCCATTTCCTCTCATCCTGTCACCAGTTACCTGGGAGAAGAGACCAATACCCACACTTCTCTAGTCCCACTGGACACACTGGTTTTGATGCGGGCCAGGACACCATTGGCTTTCTTGGCCACATGGGCACACTGCTGGCTCATGTCCAGCCAGCCATCCACCAGCACCCCCCATCCTTCTCTGCCAGGCAGCTTTCCAGCCACTCATCCCCCAGCCTGGAGCGCTGCCTGGGGTTGTTCTGATGCAAATGCAGCACCCAGCACTTGGCCTTGTTAAACCTCAGCCTACTGACCTCAGCCCATCAATCCAGCCTGTCTCTCTGCAGAGCCTCCTACCCTCGAGCAGATTGACACTCCCGTTCAATTTGGTGTGGTCTTCAAACTTGCAGAGGGTGCAAGCAATCCCCTCATCCACATCATCAATAAAGATATTAAACAAGACTGGCTTTCAGATTAAACAAACCCAGGTGCTGGAGAACACCGCTAGTGACCAGCCACCAGCTGGATTTACCTCTGTAACTCATCAAAGCTCAGTGGCCTGTGGCACCTTATCAAGCCTCTGGGATTTTGGTACCCCGACATTCACACCCGAGCTCTCTGGCTGTGCTCAGAGCCACATCCAAATTCAAGCAGGAGCATTTCTCATTGCCCTCCCAGGCAGTTTACCTTAAACTATAGCCCCTGGGCTAGGAGCCAAGGCGAAAGGCGAGCCAGCCAGCTGCCTCGCTTCTCTGGGGCCTGAGAGCCACTGCGAGGATGAGGTCAGTCTCCCCTCAACGCTAAAAGCTCTGCTTGAAAAAATTGCTGAGCTAGCAGAAGCTGCCACTTCAACATTCCCCGTTTCCTGTTATTCGTTAAACAGGTTGAGAGGCCCGAGCTCCCGCTCCCCCAGGCCTTTGCCACATTCCAGTTACTTCCACAGCCACCGCCTTCGGCAGGTGAACACTGGCACGGCTTGATTTCAACCCGAGCCAGGGCCCAGCATGAATTATTTGTGGTAAGGCTGACCTATTTAACAGCAGAAAGACAGCATTCATCCGAGCCCAGATTCCCCAGAGGCTGCTGGTATCACCTTACCCCAGGGGATAACACAACCCCGTCGCTAGCTCTGGGCATCTCGGCTGGCAGGGGAGTGGTGGTAACTGTCCCAGGCTGCTCCTACCATGCTCTCAGCGTCTCTTTTGGAGGACAAGCGACATCTCCACTTCCCGTTCAGTGCAAACTACTCCTGGCCTGCAAATGGCTTCTGTTGACCAGCTTTGATCAGTGTTTTGTGACCGTTACGGACAACACACATAGGAAATGGAGCAGAGTGAACCCAGAGGGCCTTGAAACAGTGGAGAAGTCACTGCTGGCAGCTCTGTTTCAGGCAGACCGGGGCCAGAGGATATGAAAGCAGTGTTTGCAGGGTGGCTGCCAAGTTCTGAAGCTATTCAGGATGCTTCTCTGCACAGCTCCTTCTAAGCTCTTGTAATCTCTATTATTGGCTCCCATCCTCTGTGCACACAGGCCAAGGCAGCCTCTGAAGGGCTGAAATACATCAAGGAAACGCTGAAGTCTTGGGGATACATTTCTGTAGATCATCTCAGACTCACAGATCTCCACCACATCTCTGCAGACCTTACCTTTGTCTGCCAGGGACAGCGTGCTGTTGAAGTACTGCTCCTCCACGGTCCATGCCGTGTCATTGATCTTGTTGGACACCCCACCGGATCCAACGCAGCTCACCTTGATAGCTGTTGCGAGAAAGCACACACGTGAGCAGTGGGAGAAAGCAAAACCTCCAGGTCAGACTCACTTCAGGTACTTGGAGACTTGTGCAGGAGCAGCACCTCATGAAAACACACAGGGTGAAAAAATGGAGCAAAGGAATCAGGTCACTCTCTCATTTCAGAAGCCCTTTTATTCAGCACGGTGGTGCACTCCCTGCTACCCAGCCGTTACCACTGGCAAAGCCCTCGAGGTGGCCTCCTGGCCCTGTGAAAGCCCCTCACAGCAGAGGCTGCAGCTCTCCGAGGGGAAGCCCCCTCTCTAGTTTTCTCCTGAACGAAGCAACGTCCCCTCCCAACACGCGACCAGCCGCGGCACTGGGGCTGACAGCAGACTCCCTTGGGGCAGAGACACTCTGCTAGACACTCCTGTACAGGAGTGGACGAGAGGCAGAGGGCTCTGCTGCCTCCCACCCCGTGAGGAGCTGGACATCCTGCCGAGCATCCCACCAGTCCTCGGAGGAGAGGCCCAGTCAGCAGAAGACCATTAACCACCTAAACAGCAGACAGCTGGACCCTGTAGTGCAGCCTGAACAAGCTCAGCTGCTGCTGGATTTCACAGCCCACCACCCTCAGAGGACATCCCCAGTCTCCTGAGCCCTGCTCCCACATGCCAGGGTCAGCTCTACTTCAAAGGACTGAAAAAGTGCTTTGCCCATTAATGCTTGTACTGCATCAAGGTCTCTGATCACACTGATAAGCATGTTGCTTCTCAGCAGCCAGACACCTCTTCAAGCGAGAGACTTCCTCCTGTTAGAGGCACAGGGCTCACAGCAAAGCCACACAGCAAGGTCTGGAAGCATCTGAGATGCCTTCTGACCCTCCCAAAGCAAGGAGGGTCATCTGAGTTATGTTTGTGGCTTGCCTTGAGAAAGCCACCCCAGAGCTCAGCCTGCTGCCTGGCTTTCAGATGAGCTACATGGTTTTCAGATGAGCTACCCACAAGACATTTTCAGTTAGTCTTGGCAAATTCACAGCTTAAAACCAAGCTCTGATGTCAACACTGGACCACAGAGAGCACCAAACGTGACTGACTGGCCCTGCTGCAGAGCAGGAGATGATCTGAGGTGCTGCCCTCATGCAGGGAAGGTGCAGGCAGACCTATGGCAGCACAAACTGGGCCTTCAAGGCTGTCCCAGCTTGAACATCTCCTGTCCCGATTCTCACCAGGTTTTGCAACAGCTTTAATGGATCCCACAGAACTCCCTCACCGACTTTGCCAGGTGAAGGGCTCTGCTGGCAGGAAGGTGGCAGGAACTACCAGCCAGGCTCTTTTCCCATTTCACCCATCTGCTCCCCTGAATTCCAGCCAAGTCTCACAGGAAGCCCCAGGAAGCCTCTCCTGGGAGGCAGGTGGCCAATCTGTGTTGGCTTAAGAGCTCCCCGCTCCCCATTCCACAAGCCTTCTCTGCCACGCTGATCTCACCCCTCCACCCACCAGCCCAGGGTTGCAAGTGATGCTGTTTGCAACCACCTCAAACAGCTCTCCACAGCACCTGCCTGGCCAGCGTGACCTTGTCCTCCATGGCGACTCAAGACAGGGTGGAAACAAACCCCCAACCATCTCTCTCTGCAGGAGCAATGCTTAGTTCTTACCCCAGTCCCCTTCCCTGTGCTTTGCTACATGCATTCAGGATGGGATCCTCTAACTTCACAATGAAGAGCAGCCTCCTCCCATCAGATCTCCTGCCACACCTTCACAGCCTAATCATGACTTGAACACCAGAGCCTGTTGCAAAGTGCTGTTTTCTACTCAAGGGCAAAGGATAAGCAGCTCCAGATGCCAACTCTCATTAACCAAGCATCGACACAGCAGCAAGGCCGACCCATCAGCTCACTTGTTTGTGCCCAGGATGTGCACCAGCTCTTCCAAGGCAGGGGAAGAACAGGAGAGCATGGCCCACACCACGGCAGAGACCACACCTGCTCTGAGCAGACACACGTTCCCACCCACAGCAAACCATCACACTGAGCCCCCTGCACACCCCCACTGACATCAATCTTCTCTTTTGCCAGATGGCAGAGCCAAAACTACACAGGGCTTTCAGCAGAGGGAGTAGGGATGGGTTTTGACAGGGTAGCATCCTGGCAACCGGCTCTCATGCTCCCACCTCAGACATACCATGTCTCTGCGCTCACAGTCAGCCTGTCCCACTCTGAGTTAGCCCAGATAACTTGGATGGCTCAAGCCAAATCGAGCCCAGACTCCACTGCTCCACTCTCACATTTTCACACAGGAGATGCAAGTAAGAAAAGCCCAGTGGAGAACTGGAGAACACTCACATCCTCCAGGAGCAACAGGCTCCCCCTCAGCCTCCCTTCCCCACAGAACTTGCAGATCACCACCATCTGCTGCAACACCCAGATAAGGGGATGACAGTCCTTGATTCAGGCCCACTTGCTGCACTGCGGCGCCGAGGCGCTGGGAGGCAGGTGGGTGGCATCTTCAGGCACATACATGTTATGGTCCATCTCACTTCCCACAGCAGATGGAGGCTCAGCAACCAAAGACAGCGGGTGTTGCAGCCTGACACTTGGAACCAACCCTTGACTGGTGGTCCCTGCTGCCATGGTGGACCCCCCCTATAACCCACCACTAAGGCTAAAGTCAGTGTCTGAAAGTCTCACTGCAGCCAGCTAAGCCAGCCAGATCAAAAGCAGAGTGCTCAGCCCTAAGGCTTCCCAGTTAACTATGGACATCCCAAACTAGGCACCCAGCATGTGCCTAGAGAAGAGGGACAGTTCCTGAAAGGTGAACTCAGGAGGTCGGAGGGGTCCCAGTCCTGTGTCCCCACTGAGGGCAGCCCTCTCCAGCCATGCTCCTGACCATCAAACACCCTGGGGCTGGTATTCCAGGAGCATGAGGTCAACTGAAGGGTCAGAAAGGAACATTTCAAGCTGAAAAGCTTGCAGGCAATTTCACAGCAATGGAGAAACTCTCCCTTTTCCTCTACGCTCTCCAAAGCTGTGGCGTGCCATTACCAGCCAAGACACCAGATGTAGGACAAGGACAAGCCTTGAAGCAGTTCAGGTGGCAGAGGATTTGTGATGAAGGATCTTCTCCAACCTACTCCAGAAACATGAGCTCCCCTCACCTTACTGGGGAGAAACAGGACAATAGCTCTGAGCAGATGCATCACCCTGCGTCCAGGAGCGGGGCTGGATACGGGGATTTCCCATCCCAGGCTTTTCAAGGAGTCAGCAGATCCCCAGGTGCCCACAGTGTGAGAGATGTTGGGGTCAGCAGGTCCAGGGCAGCCAGAGAAACTCCCCCCACTCCATCCCCACAGCCCCAGCAGGAAAGCCTGGCAGCTGCAGGGCTCTCATTCCCCCCAGGTTATCCAAGTTTCAGAGCTGCCTGGTCCAACAGGTCGAACCATTTCTGTTATTCCTAAGCAGGTTTTGGAGCAGCTAACCAGGAAACCAGCCTCTCCGTGAGCATCCCAGGGGCAGATACTGGGGACTTGCCTGGCTGTCCACAAGTGGCAGGAGGGACACGGGGCACAACTCGGGCACGTGGTGCTGGGGGCAGCTGCAAGCTAAAAAAGGTGTCGGTGGGACAGGCCTGGCAAACCAGCACCATCAGAGCTCCTGCAACTGGAGCCACCTGAGGTGCAAAGCTTGTCAGCCTGATTGTCAGGAAGTGAAATGCAGAGTCTGAGTCTTCCCAAGGAAATCTCTGTGCCAAGCTGCTGATTGAGCATGTAAGAAAAGTTTCTACATAATCAAAACAGGCCAGTTCCAGTAATTAGGAAACCATTAAAAATGCCTCTGGAATCCAGTGCCCCCAGTTACCATGCTCCTGCTCCCTGTTTACTCAGGCTGCCTGGAATAAACACAGGAAAAAAAAAAGTCATAAAACATGTAGGGGAAGTGGAAAAGGGAGGCAATGAGTGGCAGGCAGAGAAGAAATGAATTACAAAGCCAGGCAAAAGACAAAAGCCCTTCACCTCCAAGTCCCCGGGGACCCAGGTATGCTGAGAGCCTCACATCCAGCCAGCCACGTCTTTAGCAACATGCTGCAGCACGCACCAAACGCTGGGAATGGAAGGAGACAGCTCAGCCATATCCATCTCTGCACAAAGTAAAAATAGAGATGCCAGGAGCCGGGCACGTCTGCCTTCTTCCAAGGTGACTTCAGGAGAGCAGCTGTAGACTTCAAATTACTTTTCCCCAGTGACCCAGTGAGCTGCCCTGCTCTGGGGAGCTGGCATTGTGCCTTGGGCAAGAGAGCAGAGCACACACGGCCCCTCCCCTGCCAGCAGCAGCTTGTACGTGCACACACCTACTTCCAATCCAGGCGTGTCCTGAGCAAGCAGAGAGTCACCAGCTACCCTGTCACTGAGCACCAGTCCCAGGTGACCCGGCTTCAGGTCCCAGCTATGTCACACACCTGCTGGAACAGGTACGGGTAATAGGCAGTGGTAAGGGGGAAGGAGGTGCTGCCAGCTTGGGTGGTTTGGGTTTTCTGGGGTGGGGAAAGGAAGCAGAGAAACTACAACAGTCAGGGCTCGCAGCTGTTGCATTTAGCAGCAGCTTGGGCAGGACAAACGGACTGTTCTGTTTTTCCTCTTCCTCCATAAGGGCAGCAGAAGAGCTGGCGACTGAGCTCTGAACCAGCACTTAGAACAGCCCTGGGTTTTTGCCAGCTGAAGCCCACTCGAGTCAGCACATGGGCTTGGCCATGTCTGTTGGACCCAAAGGCTCCAGCCACCCCTGCCTCAAGGGAAGAGGTGCCCAGCCCAGAGAGCATAGGACATGAAGGATGGCAAAGCCACCCCGTGCATCGGCAGTGACCGCACGCAGCACAAGGGACCAGGGCACACATTCGTAACAGGCTCGGGGTACCCGGGGACAGCGAGACCCTTTGGAAGGCGCGTGCAACCTGGATCCAGGTAGCGCGGAGCAGAGGGGGAGAAAGTGCTGTGGGGCATGAGCGAGTCTGCACCAGAGAAGTCTTCCTTGCTTGGAAACCAGCTATGGGAAGCCAGAGCCCCCTCTCCTCACCCTGCTCCATCAGAGCGGCATTGGGCACCTATCACCACCTCTTAATTAGATTCCCTCATGCTGCCATCTGTACGCCCAGAGCTGCGGGGACTGAGAGCAGCCTGCAAGCTGGGAATGAGCCCCCTGTCCCCCACCCCAGCCCTGCATGCCCCAGGGGAAGGTGGTGATGGATCACCCTGAGCCCCGAACCACTCCCCGACCCATGGCAGTAGGGACCTTGATGGACAGATGGGCTGTGGCAGCAGGAGGCCACCTCACCACACAGCACCTCAGCTCCACCTTGAAGTGAAACCTCTGCGTTCACTAAATCACAAGTTTTGGGATCCCCTGAGATCTTCTGGCCCTGTAAAGCCCTTGCCCTGGATCTGGATGAAGATGAGAGAGTTTGGGGCTACCCACAGAGCACAGCCAGGTGATGCTGAGAAAGTTGAAATCCTAGGAGATAGCAAGAGCCAAAGACAGCTCAAGGTACTCTCAGTTTGTAGAGACTGAGTAATTCCTAGAAAAGCTCCATCAAAAGCGGACACCGAGGAAGCTGAGACCCCAAAGAGGGGCAGGATGAGGCACTTGCACAGAAAAGCACCAGTACAACCACAGACACCAAGGGCTCGTGTGCTCTAGGCAGGGAGCTCACAAGACACCCTACTCCCTCAGCACCCAGCCCTCATGTGCGAGCATATCAAGACACTACTAATTAAACCAACAGCTCCTAATTAATTCTCAGCTGTCCCTATCCTTCTGGGTCCACCCTGTCAGTTCTGAAGACACAAAGAGTCTTGGGCATTTCACAAGGCAGTGAGGCAGGAGCAGAGCTTACACTGAATGCTGGAGGCAGTGGCAGCTTTGGCACGAGGTTAAGGACTGGCTGGGGAGGTTTATATCTTCTTCCTTCCCAAGAGCCCAGCACAGAGGCAGAAAGGGGATTTGTCCTCTAATGTGGAAGGAGAGATGTCTAGAAGAGCTTTCCATCTCAACTCAAACCCAAGCCTGTAGCTGGGCCCCAGGAGGTGACTTGTCTGGAGCTGATGCACAACGAGCAACATCTCCCACACCAGCAGCGGCCTCCAGCACACTGAGGACTTGGGATGTCCCCCTGGCTCACGGGGAGCAGCAGCCACCTCCTGCAGCCTGCCAGCCCATCACCCAAGTCTCACCCGATACAGCTCTGCTGGGAGGCTACAGACAGGCTCCCAGTGCAATACTGACTCATTGCTACAGTTTGACCTGTCTTCATCCCCACACTGCTGCTGCAGATGATGCTCCTGCCACTCACAAACCTGGCCGGGGCTCATGACCACCCTGCAGCCCCCTCCGCAGTGACAAGAGCTTTAGCATCATCTGCCTTTCAGGAGCAAGAGCTGCAGCTTAGCCATTCCCTCCCCAGGCTGGCACTTGCCCCCTGCACCCTACGAGAAGCTGGACCAGCCCAATCACTCAGAGCAGTGGAAAGAACAGTCCCTCCCTTCCTAACCCTGACCTTCCAGGGAGCTGATTTCTAGGACAGCAGAGCCAGCCCTGCAAGCCCAAGCTCAGCAAAACCCATCCTAAGGGCCAGAAGCGCCCATTCTCCCTGGCTGCAGCAACAGGGTTGTATTCACGGGCGGTCAGGCCAAGGCAGGACCACCCGACTGGGGCTCCCCCATGACCTGCAGGAAGCCCAGACCCCCCCAGCACAGCCCCGTGCTGTGGGAAGGACAGACCAGCTCCACAACGCAGCCTGTGAGAACTCCACCTGTAGCAACAACAGGGGACTGAGAGCTCGGCTACACCAGCAACACGACCCACAGCTCTTATTTTGGCTCAGCAGGAGTTATTTTAGGCAGAAGCTGGCCTGGCACATGAAGGGGCATGTCCACGCAGGTAGTACGGACGCAGGGAGGATGTCCTCACTCCAGCAAGGGCTGGAGTCTCCAAAGGGAGACTGGGCAGGTGTGTGCTGAGAGAAAAGCAAAGGAGCAAATCTCCTCCAAGCCTTTTCCCAGGCACGTCAATCCTCTCCCCACTGCAACCCCTTTCTTCCATCAGGTTGAGAGCAACAGGAAAACCTAAATTTTCTAGCTCCTCTCCAAATTCAGGGGTCAACATACAACCCAAGAGAAGAAAGCAAACGCTTGGGCACCTCTTAGAACAAACTCTTGTTCAGAGCAAAGGCTTTTCTCCCTTGTAGAGCTGACAGGTTTATTTATAGCATCACAGTGTTCTATCAGCACGCTGGCTGCCCTCGAAGGAAGGGGGTCATCTCCAACATCTGGAATTAAATCCCTGGTTGAGCACGTTTAACAAGCCTGTCTTTGCACACATCAGGCTGCGGGTGGAACACTCGCCAACAAACACGGCCACACGGGCTGCAGGAGAGGGATCAGCACACGCCACCAAGCCTGTGTCTTGGATCTGCCAGTCCTGCTGCCAAAGGCAACCGCAGCTCCTTGGCAACAGGCACGAAACGCGGCAGCATCTGCGCTCAGGGCCCAACCGATGGGCTGCACCACCCAGCCCTTTGCCCCGATCCCCACCACGCTACTGCTGCCACAGCCACCTCACTGCTCACCAAACACCCTTCAGAAGGGGCTCTCCCAATATCCCCTTTCTCCCAAACTGTCTCTTGCAAGCAGGTCCCAGTGCTGCGCTACCCGAACAGCCTGGGAGAGAGGTGGGGAGGGATGGGGTCACTTTGCCAGGCTGCCAACCAACATACCCACAGGCTTCCTGAGGAACAGCCCAGGCTGGGCCTGGGACAGGCAATATCTATCCATGGTTGCTAAAGAAGCAGGGATGGAGAAAACTGCACCTTGGACCAGTTTTGGGAGACCAAACTCTTGCCCCATCCTAAACAGGCAGCACCGCCCAGGAGAATTGCTCCACACAGGGCAGGGGAGGCGATGCCACCCCTCAGGTGCTCGTGCAAGTAGAGTGACCATGCACCACCGCAGCAGGCTGAGGGACCAGTGTCTTCCTCCCAAGCTAGGATGGCAGATGCAGCCACCCCTGGGTGCTGGGAACAGCTGGACCAGGCAGGAGCACTGTGGGAACTGGCAGAGAGAAGCAGATCTCACAGCTCACTCCAAGTGTCTCCATGCCAGCCACCCACCTCCACCGCACTGCCAGCGCTCGCAGCCTCCTCCCCTAATACCCATCATCCCAGTATCAGAGAGGAAACACAGAGAGGCTGCATGGGAGCAGAAGGCTGGAGGAGATAGCAGCAGCATTTCATGTGGTTCTTCAACTGCTCTGGTGTGGGAAGACAACTTTCAGTTTCAAGAAGCTTCTTTCCTTTTATTTCTTTGGGCAGAAATTCAGAAGGGAAAACGCTGACCTGTTTGGATAGCAGTGTGCCTGCCCTGCTTCAAGAGCTGTGCTTCAGACACGCTTCCATTTGCCCCATCCACCAGAGAGCTGTGGGTGCTTCACCAGGACGGGACTGAGCTCCAGGCAGGGCTTCACTGAGAGTCCCACACTGGCTAAGAGCAGCTTAGCTTGTTACCCAGCAGATTTCAGCAAGCAACACAACCTCTGTCACTGCCTGTGCCTCTTCCTCCACCCACTCCTTGCTGCTGAGCTCAGTACAGCCCAGCTCCTCTTCTGCCCCTCACCCCGCTGCCCAGAGGGGTACCCCCAGCCCTGCGTGCTGCCTGCCAGCACCAGCACCTCCAAGAGGCAGGTGCTGCCAGCCTGGAACAGAAACATCTCCTAGATCAGTGGACCTCGGTGAGGTCCAGGAGATTCCCTGAACAAGACAAATCCTAATTTACTGGTATCCCCCTCGGGGGACCTGGGCAATTTAAACTTGCTTTTGTGAGCCCTGGGCAACCAGAATTTAAGCAAGCTATGCTCTTCAAAGCAAAACAAGGCTGTACAGACATAAGCTGTCAGACCATCTTAATCTTCAGTGTTTGGCCCCCAGAGCAGCCCTGTGGGAGGGGAATTCAAGTCCCAGATGCCCAACATGCAGCCAGACAAGTGGAACAGAGCCAGCAGCTCGCCCTGGCGCACAGGAATGCTGATGGGTGCCAGGACCTGCCAGCACTCAACACTTCAGCCAGCCAGCCACCACAGCCACCCTTCCTCGACAACAGCCACCCTTCCTTGGGCTGAGCAGCACTGAAACACAAGAGAGGAACCTCTTTTTTTATAGCTTGCCCAAACTGAAATAGGTTTCCACCCAGCACTTAACACTACTTTAAGCCAAAGTAGTTAAGATATTCCAGTATGCTTGACTTGGCTGTCTAAAAAAGGAAGAACCGGGCAAGAAACCCCACCGCAGTCCGCCACACAGCGCTGTGGGTCCCAGGAGGCACCTGCTGGGTGTTTTAAGACCAGACAGGTCCGCATTGTAACGAACCATCTCTTTAAACTCATTAACAAATGTGACTGCTCTTTCCCAGCAAGCAAAGCCAGGCACCTTCTCCCACCTCGCTAGCAGAACAAGCCAGTGATTCACCTGACACAAAGAGCAGCTGGGGAGGCTGAGGTCTCTGATGTCCTGGAAACACACCTCTGCTTGCGACCACCACCAGCTCTGCTCTGCTCTTCCCACACCTCGCAGCAGGTTCCACAACCTCTCTCCCTCCCCACCAGCCCCTCCATTCCCCCCTTTAGGAGCATCACCCCTAGGCACTGGGTGCAGAAGCCACTGCAGGCAGATAAACAGCCGACTGATCAGGTTTCCCTACTTACCACAAAGAGGCTGATTCACTAGAGCCTACTCCCTTTTCAGGCTCTTTCTAAATAAAGGCTTCAAAGTGTTCTGGAAATTCATGCTTAACAGGCTTACTGTAATGCCAGAGCACAAGGGCTCCTGTGGGCCAGGCTCTGCGGGACTGAGTCACGCTCATTTTCTTCCGAGACTCTCAGATACTCTTCTCTAGGGGTTAAGGCTACAACAGGTCCTGTTGGCTGATCTTGTCACCCACAACACAACCTGACACAGCCCTCACGGTCCTCTCAGCAACAGCCACCGCTGCAGATGGAACACGGATGCTCACAGAGGAGGTGACACTCCTCCATCCCCTCCTGGGGCTCAAGGAATGCTCCTGGGCATCAACTCCTCAGCACCTGCTCCCTGTCAGAGAGCAGCACTCACAAAAGTCATCTCAGCACCCAGTCAGACAGGAAAAGGCCTGTTATAGGCTGGGCACCCCCCACCACAGGCATCAGGGGTTGAGAGGATTCAGCACAGACAGTATTGCCATAACCAGGTATCCAGAGTAAGTCTCTGCCTCCAAGGCTCTGAGAACGACTAAAGCTGCCAGTTCAGGACTGCTCGGCCATCCTGGAAACACCAGTTTTGGTGTGAGGGCTTGGAGTCCCCTACAAGGAGAGGGGATGAGAGCACAGGAGACAAGAACCCACGTGTAAACGCACTCAGGCCCTGCTGCTCCGCTTCGCTCCGGGTGCGGAACTCACGAGTCAGCAGCTTGAATTTGCTGAGACACCTCCAAATGACTTAGTGCTGCTGCAGCTCCCAAGCACAAGCCAGGTGCCAGCTCACCTCCTCCCAGGCAGGAGGTTTCAACTGCCTCTTCCTGAAGAGCCTTATTGATAAGCAGTAAAGCAGCCCTGCATTTAGTGACTCCTCATTTTGCCCGGGTACCAGAGGAGGCAGGTTCTCTGGTGGGGAGGCAGGAAGGTGCAGCGTGGGATGGAGTGACAGGAGATCCCAGCCACCTCACCTCACCCGCTCCAGCTGAAGATTTCACACACCACGCCGAGCTCTCAAGCATCACTTTGGCACGTCTCCTTGTCAAAAATCCCTCCTGCCCCAGTCTTCAGAGAAAGCAGCCAGAAGCCACTTCACCCTGCAGAAGAGCTGCTCCTACGATTTTCTTTGATGCCATTCAATGCAAGCAGCTGGATTCCCTATTTATAGCAAGATTGTCTGTTTGGAAAAACGACTTATGTTCTTATTATTATCAGAGCACAAAAGGGATAACAAATCCCCCTATGCAGGAGTGCTACGAGCTGGTAAAACAGCCCTCATGGCCAGGCTGGACACCTGCAGAGGTCCAAAGAGACAGGAAACAGAGCATTTGGGACCAAGAGCTAAACCCGCTCACTCCCATGCTGACAGTCCCTGTCAAGAAGGCACCAACTCATACACACATCAAGCTTTCCTCCCTGGAGATGTTGATTCCTGAGCCAGTTTTATCCAGGTCTTACTGCAGGGAGCATTTGGGATTCAGGCAGGTGGGCTGGACAGAAAACGGCTGCAGCTTTGTTACCTCTGGCCTGAGCTGCTGGAGCCAGAACAACCGAGAGCATGGTTCCGTCAGCAAGAACAAAGGACTGGAAGTTAGAAGCATTAGTGATCCAGAAATGATTCATACCTCTTGGAAACAGCCTTTTTTGCTACAGATATCTGATAAGATCCACTTTTTTAGTCAAGATTAAGGTGTTCAGAGGTCAGGGTGTTTTTAAACTAGGTCTCCAAGTAATTCCAAGCTGGCATTAGCGTGTCACTCATCTTGTTGCGGAGGTGAAAAGCAGTGTCCATCCTTACCCCAGGACACCCCTGTATCCAATCTGCCACCAGCATCCAGCTTCTCACAGTCCCGATACACCTGCAGGAGTTTGCTCAGGCCTTTCACTTCAAGCCCACACCACTGACCACCCCTCTGAACTCAGCAGCTGAGGCTGGACAGAGCAGTACCAAGCTACAGCTACCCACTTTCTGCTGAAAGGCCTCTACCCACAAGCTTATCCACAGCAAGCACCCAGCTCGCACTTGACACCCGTGCCCCATCAGCAAGAACTGGGGGATGTGGAGTTGCTGTTGAAAAGTCATCACAAGGAGACAGAAGGCAGCACACCTTTGTGGTCTGAAGCCATTTCACCTCCTGTTTCCAAGCCTGGAACTGGTCCCACGACCCAGGGACTCGGAGCACACACAGGCACAACTCTGCACAAGGGAAAAATCCGCTGACTGGCAGCAGTCTGGTCCTTTGCTCATTTTCTCCTCTCTAAGCAGTTTGCACTTCCACACAAGAGATTTGAAGAGCAAGAGATTTTAAGAGTGGCACAAAGAGGTAATTAACTTCCACAGCAATCCCCAGTGCCAGACTTCACAGGTCACAACAGTAGCCTACAGGCTGAACCTTGGATATCTCAGCAATCAGCCCTCAAGAAAGGAGGCACCAAATGAAACCCCAGCCCCTGGTGTGCTTGCCAGCCTGTTTCAGGAGCAGGAAAGGCTTGTCCCAACACCTGGCAGAGCACCTTTCTCTGTGCTTTGGCACAGGTCAGGTCTGCAGCAACCCTGCAACACAACCCAAACCACCCCATTGCCCTTCTCTTGGAAGAGCCCGAGCGTCCCCTTCTTCAGAGGGTGGTCTGCATGTCCATCCTACTCTTCCTGGCCATGGGATCCTCCAGCAAGACTTCACCAGCTGAAGTCACAGCTACATGTCTTCTACAGATGGACTGCTTCCTCTTCCCCAAGGATAACTGTCAGCAAAAGGTATTCCACAACATGCTACGAGCAGAGCATGCCCGACCATGCACCCACACCTCCCTTGGCAGAGGAGCCATCACCCTCCCTGGCTGCTCCTTCTCACCCAACCCTGCCTCTGGGGCCAAGCAAGGGATGGGGAGATACTTCCAGAGGGGAGGGATGGAAACCCACGGGCTTCTTCCTCCCAGTGAGGGAGCCTCCCTGCTGCCTACCTGACTCCAGCCCTGAAAGATGAGCTACATCTCTGCCAGCTCTGCACTGCTCCAGGGGAGGAATAAGCACTCACACCCCGTTTGTCACACTTGGAAGCAAATCAGACAGACAGAACTCCGCTCCACTTGTTCTCCCATTTTGTTAAACAAGAGATGGGAGGCCGCAGCACGTCTCCTCGCCAAGGAAAGCGGCAAACAGAGTTTTTCAGATGAGCACAAGTGGTGCGCGGGCGGGGGGAGCAGCAGAGAGAGGCACACAGCGGAGCGACAAGAGACACAAAACAATCTCGTGATTAGTTATTGACTCCAGAGGAGCTGAAGCTCTAGCAACAAGCCAGCCAGGAGAGCAAAAATCCCTCTTTTGTTCCGCAGCCTCAGACAGACTTGGCCACACAGCTCCCCGCTGTCTCACTCCAAACAATGAGAAAAGAAAGTTAATCCACTTCCCCTGTAGCAGGAGCCATCCGGAGCGATGCCGCAGAACGATGCGCGAGCATTCCCGCGCACCAGTGCCAGCCTCGCCTCGGCCTGGCACCCACCGCTGCTAGCGGATGCCAGGCAGCTCAAGGACCTCACCAGGCACTGCCGGTGTCACCAGGGATAGCGACAGCTTTGGATCTGCTCCTGCTTTCCAAACCCACCGTGCGCTCGCTCCACCCTGCTCTGCGGGCACCGCGCGCCCTCATCACACCGCACCCCAAAGCCGAGACCAGCCGTGGGGTCCCTCCCACCCCGGTGATGTAAATGTGACCTGTGCTGCCAAGCACAGAGATTTCAAATCCACCCTTACAGAAGGCAAATATTATATTCAGGATAAGAGCAAGCTTCAGGATACGATCCAGGGACCAAATCCATCCTTTCACAATCACCTCCCCACACAGCCAAAGCCACAGCCTTTCTGCAGGAAGAATGTTTTCCTCTGTATCAGCGGTTAAGTGGTAGAGAGGATTGTGGCCAACAGGGTCCTTTGGTGTCACCTCTTCCCTTCAGGAAGGGCACAGGTTACACACATGTCAGAACCACCTTACGTGTTAGCCAAACCCCAACTTCCTCCTGCCCCTCTAGGGAAACAGAAACTCATCTTTTAGTTTGGGCACACAACTTCAGCCCCCTTCACCACCAGCTTTCTTGCTTCTCCATATGAGAAGTAAGAATATTTACTACCTTTACGACTGGAGAAGGAAATGATGATTCACAGGCTCTCTGCTCTACAGAAACGGTTATTACGTACCTGGGTACTTCCCAGACATAGGTACTCGTGTCTGGAGCTTTCTAGTTCAAGGGAGTGATTTGAAAGTCAAGTCATCACTGCATAAACCTGGACAGCTAAATAACAGAGCAGAGAATAGCAAAGTGCTGAGACGGCTCCAGAAAGCACTCACAGCTTTTTTTACTCTTTGCGACCCAGGAGAGAGGGCTGTTATTTTACCATTACGCTTCTGCCTGCGAGAAGCCTCTCTGGATGGCAGGCAGCAGGACTGAAATAATCTGCATGGCCCCTGGAAGCCACTGAGTTGAGAGGAAAGTGCTCCAGCATCAGTGAGCAGCACGAGCCTTTGTTCCAGCACACTCCAGCCGGTGACCAGGGCTGCCTGCCCTGCTCTGAACAAACTTCTTTCCCTCCTCCCTCCCCCCAAATTAACTCCATTTCCAGTTGTCCCAGCGCCAGTTTCCTTTTAAGATTAATTATTCTTTGTACACCCATGTTTGATGATTTACCCAGCAAGCCAGGCACAACGATTAGGAATTCTGCAGTCCCAGCAGCACTCTCCCCTGAGGCTCAGAAGTTTTCGGGGAAGGACGTTTACCCCAGCACAGCACTGGGGGGAAGGGTGCCTCCCCAGAAGGTCCACACGGACCACCAAAGGCCAGGCATCGTTTGTGATGCTTGCCACAGGAGCAGTTGCAGAAAATGTGCTACTGAACAGCCTTTATTGCTTGTCAGCAGGGCTGGCACAGCGGCCAGCGTAGGTGGGAGCATTTATGATCCTGAAAGGTGTGTCTCCAGTTACCCTCTCCTACCAGCCGAGGCTTCTCATGTGTTTAGCAAGGCAGAATGAGCTTTGTTTGTTTGTATTGTCCACCTTTCCGAGGGTGCAATTTTCAAGAGCCAGAAAAAACCCAAGTTACCATGTGAAGTAGTCATCTATGGGCTTCAGAGCATTTGAGAGCTCAAGAACCACAACTCTGAGAGAAGCCACTGCGCCCGACTGGTCCAGCTCAGGAAAATTGAAAGCACTGAGTCTCTGTGCTGTGGGTCCAACTGCAGTCAGAGAGGACACTGTGTCTTCTCCTGGAAGCTGTTTATTTGTCTGAAAAGTCACAGCTGGCCACAGAAGGTGTAGGTGTATATACTGTGTAAGACACCCCACACCCCAGCAGAAAACCACAGTCTGTCAGAGGCTGTCTCATCCTTCTCCTGATGAGCCTGTAGAGCTCAACAGGGCTGACTGGCCTCTTCACAACCTCTTTCCAGCAGGTAGCTGCCTGCTGTCACACCAAGAAGAATTTTTCAGCAGCAACATGAGCTGCTGAGCCACCCTCCTCTGAGGGCAAGACATTTCCTTCAGCCAGAAGGAAGGAGACTGTGCCCATCTGAGACATTCCCAGCCCCAATGTGGAGGGTTTCAACACCAGACACCATCAGATAGAGAGCAGCAGGGAGGACACACAGCACAAAGTCACCTTGTGCTCTGCAGATGGCGATGCCACATCCCAATGTGACTTACTTGGGCACATTCAGACATTCTTGTAATAGAAGTTTCTGCCCCAACTGGTGAAGCCAGTGTGCAGGGACCTCAGCCCAAAACAGCTGCTCAGATCAGCTCTGCACATCTCCCACAGAGGGGACATCCATACACAGCCCACTGCAGGTTTTGGCTGGATGCTTCTGCCAGCTTTCCTAGAGCCCCACTCAGTTGCCCCAGCTTCTCACCAAAATCCTGGCACTAGCATCTACCACCAGATACAACAGCAAAACCCCTCCTGGCTTCAGACCAAGACCAGACCTCGAAATTGCAAAGAATCAAAGCCATAAGGAAGCAGAAACAAGGTCTAGAGCAAAGGGACACCCTCCTCCTTCCCCACAACAACCAGTTGCAGCACACCAGGAAACACAAGAGATCTGGTGCCGAGGGGAACCTGGCAGCTACTCTCAAAGATGGGAGTTGTAGAGGCAAGATTAAGGTGTAACCACATCCAGCTGCCAGCTCAAGGGGCCAGGGCGACCAAGCTCTCCAAGGCCAAATGCTCTTATCTCACCCGAGAGGCACCTTCAGAAACAGGGGTGAAAATCCATGGGATGAGCTGAGGATGGAATTCAGCCACACTTGGTTGAGAAGGTCTTTGCTGGAAGAAGTGTGCCTGGGAGTACCCTCCAAGAAGAAAAACATCGGATGTGTGACTGTTTTGCTCCAACAGGAGTTAAACAGGCTACAAGTCTGCACTTGTCCTAGATATATTTTTCCTCAGGAAGCTTCCAAAAAGCTATTGCAGACAACTGGGAGCAGTGCTCACCAAAGCAAGACATAGGCAAGCACAGACACCATCATCCAGGCTGATGCCTCTGTTCAACAGACACTGCATTTTCCATTCTTTGGTCTTTTTTTCCAACCGATAATTTGTTACAAAGGAAGGAGCACGCACATAGGAGAAGCAAGCAAGACAACCTTGGGGAAAACAGAAAATCAGTTCACACTTCCACGGCACCGAGCACAAAACTAACTTGTAAACGCCAATGACTTCTCTAATGCAAGGAAGCAAGTTCCCAGTTTGGAAGATCTGAACCTAGCAGCTCGCCTCGCCCCAGTCCTTCCCAGTCCCTCCACCCCGCACCAGCCATGGACAGGGCCTGGGTCTCACTTAGGGTGACAGCCACCCACTGCCCTCAGACACCTCCTGCACCACCAACGCAGCAGAGACCACTGCTGCCCACAGTGCTCGCTCCCCTGGCACACACCAGACCACAGACTCAGCCCCAACGCCTCCCAAACCGGTACTGCCACAACTCGGGACGTTCAAGTTCATTCAAGACGTTACAAAAGGTTGCTTGCAAACGGGTGGACTCCCCTCCTGCTGCGCCCAGCCAGGGCATCACATCACCCACCTCTTCCTGTCTTCCTCCCATAGCCCTGACATTAAAAAAAAAAAAAAAAAAAAAAATTAAAATGCACATTTCAGTGCTTTGCAGACCCGGGAACACCAGTGCCTGGGGTTTGGTGGCCAGATATGCCAGCAGCCCGGGGAGGCCGCAGGGCTGTGGGAAAAGCCACCTCCTGCTGCCACCGCCCTGGGCACCTGCCAGCTCCGGAGCCTCCGAGCCTGTGCTAAGCGCCTTTTTTTTTTTTTCCAGAAGAGGGGGGGTTGGTTTGTTCGCTTTTTTTTATGGGATGGGAGCAAAAAGTAAGAGGAAGCAGAGGAGGAAATAATTCAGCAGGTTGCTCCCACCAAGCCCCGGCGCTCCCCTCCCCGGACGGCCTCATGGCAGGAGGTGCGAGCCCCGAAGCGCCCGCTCCCCGGGGCCGGGGGGAGTAACACGGACTGGGCTCATCCCCGCGCCCTCCTCCCCACGCCGGCAACCGCCCCACGGGCGTGTCCCCCCCGGGACACCCGCACCGCCCTCGGGCCCCGCTACTACCGCGGCGGGGACACGGCCCGGGGAGGCCCCCCCTGCCCGGGGGAGGCGGCGGGCAGGCCGCGGACTCACCTCGGTACTGCAGCGAGCCCGAGAGGCGCACGGTGACGGTGCCGGCCAGCGGCTCCCCGGGGCTGTAGACGACGCGGCTCTCGCCCAGGCGGATCTCGAACAGCTGCACCTTCCCCATTGCCCCGACCGGCCCGGCCCAGCCCGGCCCGGCTCGGCCCGCTCCGCTCCGCCGGCAGCGCTACCTGCAGCCCCACGCCGCGCCGGCCCGCGACGTCCCTGCCCCGGCGGGCCGGCTCCGCCCCGGCCCGCCCCTTCCCGCCTCCTCCCGGCCCGGCCGCGCTGGGGGACCGGGGCGGGCCCTGAGGCAACGGGTGAGCCCCTGGGGAAGGGTTGAGCTGTGGGGCCGGGACCAGGGCGGGCCCTGAGAGAAGGGGCAGCCGGTGGGGCCAGGCTGAGCTGTGAGGAAGGAGCGGGTTGTGGGCCCGGGTTATAAGGGAGGGGAGCCGTTTGTGGGGCTGAGCTGTGAAGGGAGGAGCCGGTTGTGTGCCTGGGTTCTGAGGGAAGGAGCCGGTTTTGGGGCTGGGCTGTGAAGGAAGGACCTGGCTGTCTTGGGGCCATCTTGCCTCCTGGTGCTCCCTCTAATCTGATCTTCTCCCTGCCCAGCTGTCACCTCTTCCCCCCTCCTATTCTTATCAACCCCAATCGCTTTAAGCATCCAGCAAGAAGTAAATACAGGTTTACAGAGCAGTGGGGTGAAGGTGCCCGACCACCCGGGGTGTCC
>JANHGN010026742.1:0-18092 GCA_024605025.1 Megaceryle maxima | reverse complement strand
CTCTGGGGAGCCCATTCCAGGGCTCTGTGACCCTTACAGTAAAGAAGTTCCTCCTCATGGGGATCAGCTAGTTCTGAACATTTCTGAACATTAATAGATTTTTTTTTTCTTTGAGCTTGAGGCAAGAAATCAAATAGTTCTCATGTTGTGTTTGATATTTGAAATTATTTTTCTTCTGTTGGTTAAAATATAAAACAGAGATATAATCCAGGGTATTTCGCTACAACACCTGAAAGTTATTTTTTTCAAAGATGTACATGTTTATAGGATCTGTAAACAGTCTTGGCCCTGAAGTCCATAGTCATGTGCTGTGCTAGGTGGGTAATAAGGTAGGCACAGACAGGCCCCACAAGGTTGGGAACCGTTTCAATACAATACACTCTCTGTGCTCTGTTGTTTTTCTAGTGACATTAGAAGGGCTAACCTCTGAACACCCTGCTGGAAATGCAGGCTGCTATGTATTAGCTTTCTTGGATAGACGGAGATTTAGATATTAATAACTAGCAGTCTTCCAGTGTCCTAGTTTTAAGGATCACCATATTCAGAGACATGAGTTGCTTTGATCTGGCCACTTGCCTTGAAGTTTCTCTTCACTGGAGGCAAAGCAAAGAAAAAAAGTAAAACTATTGATTTGCAAAACTCAAAGTAGACAACATAGATGCAGAATTTCATGAAGAAAGGTGGAAATAAAGGAAATTAAAATTGTTCATGTATTCCTTAGAATAGTTCAAAATCTCTCTTCCTTTTTAAAATCCAACTCATAGGCTGTTTGAAATATTGAGAATTCTGTGGCTGAGAACCCAATTCTGCCTGAAAATGGGAACTGCAGTGTTTTGGATTTGGAAAGATTGGGCAGCTTTGCTATTTCCTTTTACATAACAAACTTCTTTAGAGATTGTTCATATGCATTAATTACATGATGGGGAACTAGTGGATAGACCACATTATTTACTCTTGAGCCCAGATGTGCTTTGAAGTATTGACAACTCTTTCTTTCCCTGCTGCCCTTCATTTTCAGCAGAGTGACAGCAAAAAGCCTCTGCCTCAGCAGAAGTAGCAGAGGCTGCCTCCTACCAGGACAGTTAGTAGTCCCATGAGGTGGAAGGTGTGGGATTGAATCCCCACAAACCAAGGTGTAGGATCCTGGCTGAGTCCTTAAAGCATTGAATTGTTTGACAGCAGTGCTATTGTCACCTCCATCCCTCCCTGTCTGGCAGCACTTTAAAAGAGCAAACTCTGCTGTGTTTCTTTTTTCAGAAGAAGGTGTCAGACTGAGTCCTTAGTGGGATTGAGGTATCTTCTGCAGGGTAAATGATGTACCCTGCTGAGCATGTCCATGTTGGCCTCGTAGTCAGTTTCTGACTGAGCATACAAGCTTTACTTCCTTGCCATGCAGTCCTGACACCATGATCTCGCCGCTTGCAATGTTAATCAGTGGCACACAGCAGCATGGGACTCGAGAGCCTTGAATTGTCAAGGTTACTCCTCCACAGTAATAAAGAGTGACTTATAATTGTCTGGAATGATCAACAAGAACATTCACTTCCTGCCATGTCCTTTTCATACCCAACCACTGCAATCCTTCAGCCATATGAGTTGTCCCACCATGTTTAGTTATTCCTGTGATATCTTAACTTTCTGACTGGGCTCTAGTTCCTCCTGTTTGTTCCAGAGGCATCATGCATTGGTATACATACACTTGAGGTGGTTGGTCTTCTGGTCCTTATCTTGTGAGGCAGGTAGGGAACATTTGTCTCTGCTCTGGTTGGTCTGGCTTATTTCCTAGTTGGTTTCAATGATGTAGCATTGCCACTTTAGACCCTGCCCCTCGAGTCCTTCAGTTTAAAGCCTGCCTCACCTCATAGGCCAGCCTGCTGCCAAAGATTCCCTTGCCTCTTCTAGGGAACCTAGAAGAATTCATAAAATAGAAGGTTGCTTGTGTAGACCCAGCTCCACAACATCGTGTTGTCTAAAGCTCTTTCTGGATCTAACTCTAGTTCCTTGAGAGTTTATAACAGAATTTTATGTGTATATACAAATTGTACAAACCAGTGCTTTCTTGTCTCTCAGTTAACTTGCCTGTGTGTGGACTCTTTTTACATACATTAACAAACTATTTAATACACTACTACTTCAACATTTAAAAATTGGTTTTTTTTCACATTTTACAATAATATATAATTTCTTTGAGATAGTTGTTAATACAGAGAGAAAACACAGGTGATCATGTTCCTCTGATCTGTCAAAAAAATAACAAGTTTTTTTATCCACTAGGTGTTAAGAGTGTACAAAGCTGCAGTACAGCAGACACTGGATATACTCTTTCTCCCTGAAGGAAGAGAATTTCTTACAAGCACAGATGCAGTAAGCCGGGACTCAGCTGATCGTACCATCATTGCATGGGACTTCCAAAGTGCTGCAAAAATCTCCAATCAGATTTTTCATGTAAGATTAATGAGTACTGTGTGAGTCTTAGTCTTGGGGAAAAAAAAAAAAAAAAAAAACAAAAAAAAACCTTGAAAACTGATAGGTCTCCTTGTCTTAAAAATCTTTACATTTCAATGCTCATTCACTGATGCCTAAGCTATATTTAGGCAAGGCCACTGCAGTGTCATTCTAGCTTGCCAGAGGTGCATGGCAGTAGTTGCTATAGTGCCATGTTTCTTTTCCCACACTTCTTAATGCATTTTTCATCAGCTGCAATGAGGGCTATTGACAAATTGAGTTTAATATTTGCATAGTAATAGCAACCTGATACATGCATATAGATATCTACTATGGCATAATCACACAGGCAAAATTTCCTTTTATAAGTGCAGGTGCAGTATTTCTTTCAGTAATCTATCCAGGCAAGATACTTAAAAGACTAAATTGTCTAGAAAGACTGACAGCTTCAAAGGATATTACCAAGGCAGTTAATAGATAATTCCAACTCCCTGGGTCTTTTTTGAAAACCCAAGTCTAATATCCTATGTAATGTAATATGGTTGGATTGTATATAGATAATTCTTGGATGAAATGAACAGTTCTCTACTGATAAGGACATGTAGTTGATGGTCTAATGGGATTGTTTCACATTCAATTTCCATGATTATGTCTTTTTCCACTATTGGATCTATCAACATTTTGCATAGGCAATGTGGGGGGGGGGGGGAAGAGCTGTGAACATACAAACTACAGACCCGTCAGTTTCTGTATTAAGGAGTAAAACACAACTTTTTCTTCTTTATCCCCTGACAAACAAACAAACCCCCACATTCTACCCTCACATGACTACAGCTTCTCTGAAATGGACTGTTTTCCCCCTTTTCTGCACTGTGAAGATACAAAACTTGGTGGTGGTTTTGGGAGAGAATTCCTGATCTCTCCAAATAGATTAAATCCCAACAGGACTTGATCTATTGCTTGTCTGCATTAACAAATGAATTGTTAATAGTTCTTAAATAAACCATTACTACAGCCTACCCAGCATCACAGCACAGTGCTCCTGCAGATTGCTTTTTGCTTTCTGATCCCTTACTGTTAGACTCAGTTTCTCCCCAGAAGTGTGCAGTGCTTTGCATTGGGCCACACTCCTAACCAGGCACACTGCCAAACCCTCTTTTGGTATCTGTGCCTAATACCTTACAATACCTAGATCTTCCTTCTCGGTTCATCACTTCTAAAACACACAGCGAAACCAGTCTGATGTAATTCCCACTCTACTACGTAGCCCATGGTGTCCAGTGGTCACCATCAGCCTGGTGTCCTTCACATGCAGATGCATCCTGCAGCCAAACCTCTCCTAGTTTGTATTCATAGCATCAAAATGCAGCACTGAGTCTTTAGGTTAGGCTGAAACTAAAAGTTTGGACCTGCTGGAAACCTTGTGAGAGTAGTTGATTTCTGATGCAGTCACCATGGAGAGTTTTGAAAGTAATCTTAATTTAATCTTAAATAGGAAAACTAGAGCAAAGCCAAGTGTTATTTTTGTAGATATTTATGAATTTACAGCCAGAAGCAGTCTACATGGCAAATCACTGTCAAAAGGAATTTCTGACTTAGTAGGCTAATAATGATCTCTTTTTCTTATGAAAGTGTGGTGGTGAAAAGTGTCTGTTTAAATAGGCTGACTTCTATTTCTGTCAGTGTGGCCAAAACTGAGAGGATGGAAGGTTTGAGAACTGTACAAAGTAGCATGGAAGGTGCAATATGGCTATGGAGGAGGGGATTTGTGAGTAGAGGATTCACTTTCACATTCAGACTTCAGTTTCCCTTGGGCAGGGAGAGGATGAGTGAGTGCCATCAGGTGTGGCTCAGATGGAGATGGGATTTCGGTCAGCATGCAGGAAATCGGGGTAAAAATTTGATTTAGTATTTGTCATGATGTAAGACTTTCAGTGGACTGTATTATATATACTGTGAAGTATCTCTATATGATTTATACTAGGGTGATCACTTATGTATAGCTTGCCTCTTACGGTCTTTCAAATATGTTGAAAGATAACCTGAGTCATTTGAACAAATTTTTTGTTTTATACCACAAAACTTTCTTTAAAATTCTTTTCAGGAGCGTTACACTTGCCCAAGTCTGAGTCTACACCCAAAAGAGCCCGTGTTTGTTGCTCAGACTAATGGGAACTACATGGCTTTGTTTTCAGCCCAGCGACCTTACCGAATCAACAAAAAGAAAAGATACGAAGGACATAAGGTATCCCTCTTCACTGGGAACTTAGTATCCATGTCTAGAAGGAAGATAGATGGCAAAATACCTGTGCTTTGTAATATGTCTGCTAATAGTGTTTGATTACAAATCAGTGATAGGTATTAATTGGCTTCATTTGCTTTCCCATGTGCCAGTCTATTTTGAATCATATGCACTCTGAAGAAAATGGCTTTTAGACTTTATGAATACTTAATAGCTTGATTAAATAAGCCTGTGTTATAGCTGTGTCTTAATAAACACCTGGAGAAGTCCTTAGTGTATATTTATTTCAAGATACAATTTTTTTAGCACTGTATTCATTTTCAGTATATCACAATGAACTTTTCTAATCAGCATCAGGAGTTACATGGTTATTGATTTTCACAGGTGGAAGGATTTGCAGTGGGCTGTGAATTTTCTCCAGATGGAACACTTTTGGTGACAGGAAGTTCAGATGGCAAAGTGTTTTTCTACAACTATCATACTGCTAGGATTATTCGCACTTTGTCTCCACATAAAGAAGCTTGTGTGAATGCAATATTTCACCCAGTCTTGCCGTCACTCCTTGCAACATGTGACTGGGCTGGAGAAATCAAGGTCTGGCAATAACAAAGTTACTTTTCAGGATATCTCCTGTTAGTCTGTTGATGCAGGAAATAAACCATGGTATGCAATGTGAAATTTTGTTGTGATGTGTTGTAGGCAGGAGAGACTGGTGTCGTCTTCTATGACCTCTAAATGTATGCTTTCATAATGCAGTTGAAATGGTCTTGTGGTTAGCTGCTGAGCAAAGTGGTCTCACTCTCTCCCTCAGCCCTGGTTATGAATTTCTGCCCCTTTTGTGTGCTGGTTTCAGTGACTAAATTAAGAAAATTACTTCTTTTTTGCTGTAGCTTCTCAATGCAGCTTGCTTGAGCCAGGTTTCACCATAGAATCATTTAGGTTGGAAAAGACCTTTAAGATCATCAAGTACAACAGTGAAACTAACATTGTGAAGTTCACCACTAAACCACATCCTCAGCACCACATCTAGATATCTTTTAAATGCCTCCAGGGATGGTGACTCAACCACTTGCCTGGGCAGCCTGTTCCAATGCTTGACAACCTTTTTGGTGAAGAAATTTTTCCTAATATCCAATCTAAAACTCTCCTGGCATAATTTGAGGCTGTTTCCTCTTCTGCTTGTCAAAAATTGGTGAGGATGTTATCTAAGAGGATGATGTTCAGATCAATTAATGCCTATTTGATTTTCCTGCAACTTTTTTGTTTTCACTAGTTTAATTTTCATTATTTATTTTCCTGATCTGGTCACTGAAGACAAGCAATAGTGCAGTTCAAGGCAAAACATAAGAAGGGGGAGGATCATGGGGCGGGTGGGACTGCTGCTTTTGGTAATGGGTAGCTGTTACCAGCTCAGTTTATCATAAAATACCTTCTGAGTGTCCCAGGGAAAGGTGTGCTAGATAACTTGAAGCTGGTTTTAAAGTGAATACATTTGTGTTCTTGAAATCCCAATGTGTAAACTTGAGTTTTAAACTTACATTTATGACTATACATACAGCAAAGCTATGTATAAATATTTTCAATTAAAAAATAAACATTTTTTTTATATATGTGGTGTCTGTATTTCACTATTTTACTCCTGCTATTCTTGACAAGTTAGTATTAAAGACTATCACGGAACTGATAGTTGGGAGGTAAACAATTAATATGCTACCCTAACTTATTGCAAACACATACAGTTCTGTATACTTCTCACTGTCACTAAGACACAGAAAATTGTCATCATGCTGTTCAGTGCAGGGGAAGTTCTTTGATATTCAGACAGGAGCTGGAATATTAGGCAGCAGATAGAAAAATTATTAGGCCATAACTGTGTATTTACATATGTATAAATTGCTTATAAATGTATATAAATTTCCATTCCCTGCACTTGCATTGCTTGGTTCTCAAAATAATTATCCATTTCATGTTTGTATGTGTATATCATATATGTATCACTGAAAAAAAAAAAAAGTCTCTGCATCACATAAACAATTTTTATTCCCCACCTTGACTACATATAAATATGTACTACCTTGCAGGGAGTGCTATAAGCTTGACTTGTTTTAAATCTGATTAGCCTATAAAGGTGTTTTAACACACAGAGGATAATTGTGTTGAGTAAATTTGTCATGGAATCCACAAGTCATGTATACTAGCAACTTCTGCTCTGTGGCATCTATTTTTTAATGGTGTCTTTCTTATTGACACAAATTCAAGGACTTTTTTATCCATTTTTCACATATTCAGTTAAAACAGCTTTTTTCAGAGAAAAGTTTTCAGAACACTATTGCAAATGACAGATTTGAATTAAGTAATGAACAAAATGTCGTCCATTGGTTTGTAGTTTGTGTTCCTTATAGCTTGTAGTAAGAAATAAGCCTGTACCAAGACTGTGGATCCATAGTTGTTTTAAGTCTGGCCTGAGACATTGTGACTGCGTGATTTTAATCCTCTTACCAACAGTTATGATGGCTTTTAACACAGGGCATTAAATTATAGTGAATCATGAAATGTAGGTTGGTTGGTTTTTTACAGACTCAGTCTTAATTTCTTGATTCTTTGTCCAGCAATTAGCTGTTTGAGGGGAGCCTTAATTTTGCACTTCTCTTGATTGTGCCTGCAGTATACAAACCAGCTGGACTCTTTAAATGACAACTGGTTCAGTGATCTGATGAGTTACTCCTAATTCAAACTGTGGGATCTTCATAAATGTCAGAAGTTCAGCTGAAAAGGAAGTAGTAGTTGCCTGTATTTGGGCAGGTTGGATCACAAATGCATGGTGTTTTCTAAAGAGGCTGTCTCTGTGTCCTTGCTTCCAGATGTTTTAGTTCAAAATGTGCTATTGCCACTTTAAAACTGGCAACTGGTGGTGTCTTTGTGAAGGATGGGCAGCACTGCAGCTGTCCTGTGCATCCATTTATCTCGACAAGAGATTATCCGTCTGTTATTTTATTAAATACAGTGGTGAGAAATGCCCCTGAAATAAATAGGAGCTCATGATAGAAATGCCTTATTGGATGAGGCCCTGGCTTATATGAAGACTGCTTTATATCTGAATGGGCTGATCACATTCAGCCTCAGCTGAGAGCACCTCTGGGTACAGTGAAAGTTCTGAGAGCAATCTTTGGGACTCATTGCACATACTGTGCAAAAAAAGTAACTGCATTTTGTAATGTTACTCATGTTGCTTGAGTTTAACTCATGTCCTGAGATGTGGTTTTGGTGTCTGGCATATATCCCTCCTGAAACTATCTTGCAAGTATAAATTTTACACTATTTATAAGAAGGGAGAGAGAAAAGCTTAAATTAAATTAAAGGTAGTAGAGAAAAAGAAAAGAAACTTGAAACTGTATAATCTTAAAGAATATTAAAATTAGAATTGTGCTTGTGTCAGATTTCCAAGATGGTTGGAGTTTTAATTACTTAAGCCAAAGGTTTTAATACAATGAAATTATGTTCACAGCATTATCTTGTGTTAAAATCTTTTTAATATAAAACTGATTAAGACACAGACTGAAATTTAATCATTGGAAATACTTTAGAATAGTGCATCAGTTAAGTTTTTATTATGATTCAAAGACAAATTCTTCCTTGTAATCTTATGTAATGAACAGTAATCAAAAAATATCCACATTGCTCCATCATTCTGTAATTACTAAATACTGTTTGGGTTGCAAACAAGGATTATTATGGTCAGATGAAGCTTTTAGAATGTAATGAATTGTTGGTAATTTAATTTTATTCATAAATTGTAATCTAGAAATTTTTGAATCTTGGTTTAGGAGCAGATCATCTAGCTAGATACAAAGCTCTTTAGGGCATCATATATTAGAACCAAGGCAGAGATCTTCAGGATTTCAATACGGTCTAGGATGTGTAGATAAACCAGATTCATTTTAATCTATTTTGTACTGTACCAAAAAGGAATAATGCCAATCTCTACCGCTTTATTATTTGCTACTGGAGCGTTATTAATTAGGGGTGTCAGAGGATGCGAGATATTCAACTGTCTTTATCTCAAAAACTTGCTAATTAGCAGACAGTTATTAGAATCATTGTGTTCACTCAGCTGAAATACTCTGCATGAGTCACTCTATTTCAGCTATAGGCTTACCCATGAAAATAATGTATGGAATTACAATGGGATGACTCTGTAGGGAACAGGGAAATGTAAATCTACAGAACAGAACAAAACAGGAAGATCAAAAAAACATGGGATCTCAAATTTCCCTGCTATATTCCCTGCTATATATCCTGCTATATGGTTTTGGACTGCATTCAACTGAAAATATTGGTCTGCTTTCTTTTGTTTACCTTGTTCTCTTAATCCCATCTTCTTCTAGCCACTGCTCACATCTTTACTATTGAATGTTCATTTTTACTGTCCCTGCTTCAACACCTTCCCCCCTGCATTTAAATTTATAATAGTATATTGCATTAAATTCATCTTCCCTTCAATAAATTTCATTTCATCCTGAGGACTTGGGGCCTTCAGGCTTTCACTCCAGTTGTCATTAGAAACATAGTCAGAAATCCCAGAGTACTTTACACTCTATTCTTGCTTTTCTCTGTTTTCCAGTTTTAATGAGGCTCCTTATTTCTCAAGATTCTTTCCTCTTTCATAGCCTCACTTCTGTCTGTTTCTCTTTCTACCTTTGATTACTGCTTTACGGTCTTGCAGATCCTTTCTATTACAGCTGCTCCTTCAAGGTGTACCCCTACATCAGTGTTGTAGTTTGTTAGGAGTGAACTTTTTTGGAAAAGAAAATAAAAATAACAGACAAGAAAGAAATCTCCCAGTTATTGCCAGTTACAATGCTTTGCTTGATAGAGTGCACAAACGACATTTCTTTCAAATGAACCTAAATGAGATGTGCTTCAAGACTGTATTTAACGTATTGGAGATTCAGTTCAGAGTATCCCCTACCTTCCTCCGAAGTCAATGTAGGTTAGGTGCTGCATTTTCAGAAGTGAGGCAAAACTCTCCCAATTTGCTCCTGTTAGGCCTAATTACTTATGTTAACATAAACATTGCCTCAGGAGGTTCAAAGAGTCTTTGGCACTTTCCCCGTCTTTGATAAATCTCTCACCTATCTCTTTGTGACTCACCACTCTCCACAGAGCTCTCATACAGATGATGTTTTCACACTTAAAGGAGTGGAAATACAGGAAATTAATTTAGGGAAGGGGAAAATAAACAGTTTTAGTAGCACTTGATCTCCAGCGCTTATAAGACAAGCTGGTCCCTACCCAGAGCTTGATGAATTCTGCCACACGTGTGGAATGACTGAGTTGGGACAGAGCAGCCTACTCTGTAATGGGAATAGTTGATCACTAGATGAGAAAAGGGCTCCATTCACTGGCTTTAGGTGGAGGTTTAAAGGAATTAATCTTATGCACCTTCCTTTCCTAGTCCCTGGGTGTCCTTCCACACAGGCATATATAGAAACCTACCTGAAAGTACCTAGGTAATGCACAGAAATGATAAAGCTTCATCCAAATGTAATTCTCACTACATTTTCACTGTTTTGGATAAGCACCTCTTAAAATCAATCTAAACACTCTTGCAGGAACTCTTTAGAGAATATTAAAGTTCACAAAGTTCAAGTTTGAAGTGCCTGATGTTACAGTCCAGACAGCTTCAGCTTGATCCATTTGTCTCTGATTTCCATCAGCAGGACCACAAAATTCAGGTATTATTCCTAGTTCTGATGAAAGATTTATACTAATAAGTTGTTTGAAGTGTGTCCTTAGAAGAACAATTTATGTAACTACTTGCATGTAAGTATACCATCCCTGGTACAGACCCAGTTACCTTGAGAAAGCAATTTTCTTGTGTTCACATTGTTACCATCCTCTTACAAGCAAATAGCAAAGAATTGCTCCAGAATATTATTTAGTTATCTTCACCCATGAACTATATTATTGTTCATGTTTTACTGCATAAGCATCTCCTTTATTATCTTCCCATTAAGTGGTGTAAGTAAATTCAAGAGCCCTTCCACCTTACAGTGCATAGGAAAGGTTTAAGTTGAATATTAGGTAAAGAATATCACACCTTATAAAGCAAATGAGTTAGCTTTTTTCCTTCTCTTTCCTTGCTAATGCAAGCTCTTCTTATTTCCAAAGACAATTTCTTGTAAGTAAAGATCAAAGTTCCATTAGCCCTAGCCAGTCTATACTTTACTATTGTTTTACATCTTTACTATTTGTTTTAATACATGCAACTACTTGAAATGCAGACACCATTTCAAATTATGTACTGCTTTTAGTACAAAAATGAAGATGCTTATTATGCCACTAATATGAAGCATGCAATCTGTGAACTCTAGACAAGACATGGACTAATTTTTCTTTGTTGCAACCTTAAGCTGATAATATTTTGACTGGATATATAAGATCTGAATCTGAATAAAAGCAATGAAGTGAAATCTTAATCATATCCAAATACTTATCTATACATCTTTATTTTTTTCAAGCATCAAATGTGAGAGATTTTCTTTAAAACAAAATTCATAGAAGATTATAATACTGGTGAGGGAAAACCACATGGGGTTCCTTCTACAAGTACAAAGGAAGTAACATCTCTGTCTGTTTCACTGGTACTTATCTCAAACTCTCTTCATTTTGAATTCTTTCCTAATTTTTAATGCCTCAGAAACTAAGTGGCTGTTGGTGAGTACTTATGTGAATCACACTTTAATGTAAAAAGATCTTTGAGTCATTGCATACTCTCCATAGGGTGTGTGGTATGCACAAATCTGAATATATACAGGATTTCCTCTTTTTTGTTTTATGAGGCACTGTTTGTGTATCATGGGTCATAAAACAAAGACTAATAGCAAGCCCCCAAAATCCTGTGGTCTGAGACTCAATTTTGCAATACTTTGATGTAGCACTTATGTTGAGCATGTGTGTGACTTTCTTCAGAGCCACACACCTGGAGGGGGAGGGAAGGGTGGCAGCATGTAGTAAGAACCACCATCTGTGAAAGCTTTGTAGAATAGTAGGAGATTAGAAGGAAAAGGGAGAATGTGCTTGGAGGATGAGAAGCAATGTCAGGTGAAAAATAAAATAAGAGAAGATAAGAAGAGAAAGGTAAGATGAAAGCAGAGAAGAATGAACGTGGCTAATCACAGAATGTGAGGAGGAGATTTGAAGAAGCCCTGTTCACAGAAATGTACACAGCACAGCTCTATCAGGGAGAGGAATGGGCCAGGCCATGAAGGTGAGGGCAAATACGAGACATGAATAAAAGAAGCAGGGGAATCTAGTTCTGGGAAGACCTTTACATTTCATAAGGAGTACCTGCTAGTGAAGGACCTGTTGTGCCCTCGACCAAGAAGGTGGCTGTTTAGGAAGTTTGAGCAGGCTGGTGTTGTGCAAGCTGGTCAGTGAAGCTGGGAAAATATGTGCCAGCTGAGCACTGCCTTCTGGAAACAGGCAGGCTGGAGTGTGGAGCCACCTGAGCCAAGCCTCACTTGTCAAAATCTCAAGCTACTACAGTGGGGGGGGTAGCGCCATGGTCCTTTTCAGATGGACAAACTTTGCTACTGTAGTCCGGTGACCTGCTAGAGCTGTGGAGATGCAGTAGACTGGTGACAGCCTCTAGCTGATAAATCTGCCTCTCAGCTATGTTGCTTGCTCAAGCTGCATTGCTGGGCTAGCCAGAGCTGAGAACTTTTCTTTGGCCCATGCTTGCATGTTTCTATAAAAGTCAAGGTAAATTTGCTATGAGTTTGTCACTGTGCAGGACAACCCTGCAGCACTTTAAGTCTTCAATTAGTGAATACTGGCACTGCTGTAGCAGTCTGGCCATGGCTGCTCCAGCAGCAGGTGAACTGCAAAATTCACCTGAGAAACTTCCTTGGGTAACTGTCATTTTTAGAGCTTTACAGAGAAGGCAGAAGAGACATAGCATCGTTGTTAAAAGGATGACAATGCTTTGGGGATTCCAGCATCTGACAAAACTTACACTGGTACCTCTGGTCTTTACTTCAGAAGTGCAATTTTGAATAATTTTCTTAATGATGTATTGAATGTTTTCAGTGTTTTTCAGCATACTAGCTCAACTACCACATTAATTATGCACCTTTAGGGATTTTTGCTATTTGGTGCATTTTGAATGCCCTTCAGAGAGGGCGGTTTGCAAGTGCAAAGTCTGACAAGGCTTCTGTGAGGGAATTGGCAATTCCTCCTTTTACTTTTACAATTGCTTATATCAAGTTGAATGCTTTCTTTGGTGCAAATGAACTAAATGCCACTGGAATAACAGAAAAATATGTTCTTTTTTTCACAAAATAAAAATGTTAGAAGGACCTGGGCAAAACACAATCCTTGTTTTAAATGCTTGCATTTTGGCCAATGAGCATGGAATTTTAATATCCCTGAGATGAATTCCGTTACTTCCTTTCTTCCCCTTTTTCTCTACCCTCCCATTTTCCATATATTCTAAAGGATGCTGAAACATTTCCTTGGGGACTGCAATCCTTAAAAAAAAAAAAAATAATATTGACCCTTTCAGTGTGTTTTGAACTGCCTTTTACTTCAGTGTCTGTCAAGGGAGACTTTTGACAGAAATCATATTCTTCAAAATCTGCACTGAGATCTAATGGTAGCATTTTTATTCAAGTTAGGAAGCCAATCTGTACTTAACTTTTTACCTCTAGTTTAATAAATTCTCATTAGTCTTGCATTAATTATTTCTGAACCTGAAATCTTCTTGAATGGTGGCAACTGTATGAGGGAATACAAAATAGTTTTTTAAGAGAATTTGTCAGAGGAAAAATTTGGCAGTAATTTGAGTAAATTATGGCAAAAATATCAATGGACTCTTCAGATATTTTCTAGAGGCATGTTATTTTTCTTCATAACATAAGGGCTCATCATTTGCTCCTGAAATTAATAGCTCTGCTTTTATTTTTAGCATTCATAATTAGACATTAATTTGCTCTCTGAATGCTTATATTTCAAATTCTGCAATCATTCCCTTTTGAGCAAGTACTACTCTACATCTCTGTGAGAAAAATTCACGACAATTAAGTACATTTGAAGTGTTACCATATTATCTGGGTGATTTATTTTTACGTTCATGAGCGGCATAGTCCCTTCCATACTGAAGTTGCTGTCAGACATAGATGACTCAAAAGGAATTCCAATAAATGCCTCCGCACAACATCACTGTGCAGGTCTAACCCTCACAAGCTCCTATACAAGCCAGGTCTTTCTGCTTTTAGATGTAATTTCTGCCACATAACTCAATTTAAATTGTCCCAAGTTTTCTTGTTAATGTTTCCCTCTGCTTCTATTATTTCTGTTTGCTGGTCCTTAACAGATCCTCAGAACAAGAACCTACTGCACTGTTGAATGCCTGTAATGCACCTTTCCCATCGTGGGCAGAACCACAAAGAAACCTGACATTGGAAGATATTCAGTCATCAGGTTTTTTTATCTGGCTTGTGGAGAACATGCTTAAGTGCAGTGGTAGTAGCTGTGCCTGGGAAGCTCTTAAGTACATATCAACACAACAGAGACGTTGATCTCTCTAGTTTGAATGCTATCTTTCATCAAACAGGTAATATGGTGATTTATGAAAAAGGCATACATGAAACAAATTATTTTCTGTTCATCTAGGTGTCGTGCTTAGTTTTCCAGAAAGTAGCCTGTTCTGAATAGACTGTCAACTAATCAGCACTTTTTCTAACGTCATGTAATGTTATAAAGCTTTTTATCTCTTTAATACCTCTTTGACTTACTGATCCATGTAAGGTATAGATGATAGACTTGAACCTCTGCTGCTTTCTTCCTCTAACAGAAGGTCTTGAAGTCATGCCCACAGAGGACCACTTCACAAGAAAAGACATCAGGGTGAGCAAATGCATAATGCACTTGCCATTTCTCTCTGCAACCACCTAGGAGAGCCCCAACTGTGGGCTTGCATTTCAGGTCCCTTGTGCTGGAAGGCTGTGTGCCGGAGTGGTGGGTGTCCTCTTAACAGCAGAGACCCGTGTCTGTCTGAGCAATGTGTCATCGTTGGAACAGACAGGTCTTGCACAGCTCCTCACCATCGTGCAGGGCTCTGCAAAAGAAGGGGGAACAAGAGGAGGCTGGAAGGTGCAGTAGATGTGGTTTTTTTTCACCAGAAGATCTAACACCTTTGAGTGCTCAGCACTCCCCTGCATCCTCAGGCAGCTGAAATACTCTTGTGTCTGCTATAGGGGAGATATCTTCCACTGAGCTGGTCGAAGGTGCTTATAATTCAAAGTCTCTCTGCCTCTCAAGTTGTACTTTAGAAATTATTCTTACGCTTTTTTGGAGGATATGGTAGCAGATGTTTTCAAAGGATGTGCAGGCCCTGGACTAAACATTTGGCACATATTCATGTGCAATTGCAGAGAGCAGTCTTGTTGGCACTGATAATCCCCACTAGTCAGGTAGTCTACAGCACCCCAAAGGTATGCAGTGAGGTATTTACTACAACACCTTTAATTAAGAGATTGATCTTTAGCCCATCTAAGCAGGTAACAAAGCTGTCCCCTTGCAGAAATGCTGAGGAACAGAAGAAACCAAGTATTTAGGGACAGAAAGCAAACTGCTGTGCATTTTTGTATTGTAATACTCTTTTTCAGGAGGTATTTTTTTTTTAACACTTTAGTGCAATAAATAAAAGAAGTAGAGCCTTGTAGATTGCCTTGAACCTTTATTATGAAAAGGTAAATAATCAGTACATCCCATACTCTTGGAGGTTGAACACACCAGATGTCAGCCTGACCTAATGAAATCTCTTCTGTGGGCTGCACAAGAACCACTCTGTAACTGGTAAATGTCTCAAAGTGCTTTCTGCAAGGTAAAAGTTTCAGGGGAACAAGTTCCTCATCTTTCACAGAATTACACTGCTTAACTGATACATTTGTTCCTCACTGTAATGTTATTCTACAGTTTTCCATGCTAATTATTTTCTGTCTTTAACTTAGACTTTTATTTGTGTGTTAGCAGCCTGCATTTAATGTCTCTTCTGTAGCTGGGTTAAGAAATGTGCATCTAGCTTTTATAGTGCACCAAATTTGCTTCTCAGGTTTCAGATCAAATGCGCTTGCTGTAGGGCTGAAACTCATCTAAATTATTAATAGGAAGTTTTTAGTGGTAAGGAAACTGTAATAATTTAAGTATTGGGAATAATACATGTAAGTTTGCAAGCTTTATGGTGGAAAATACCTTCCTCCTGATCAGGTTATGGGTATACATGCAAAGATAAATGAACAGCCCAGCAAATCTCTGCTATTCTTCTAGACAAACAATGCAATACATCAGTCAAATGGAAATTCATTTGTTAAATAGAATTCAGAGCAGGTTGCAGTAGCTGCTGGCTTATGCTGACAGGGATCAAGATGGGTAGTTTATCTGCAGTTTGTATTCTAATTTGTCTAAATTCCTGAATAATTTTAATGTGATTCACATTTGTAAGACAATTAGATGTGACATTCCACAGCCAGATAGCACAGTCTGTTGATCATCAGTAGGTTCAAAATAAGCCCGAAACCCTTTAAGAGGTTTAGTGTGGGAGATGTCCCTAGGATGACTAGAGGCATGAACTGAATGTACTGTAAATATGCTACAGCATGAAAACTTTCACTGGTGCCCCAAGAAGAGAGAAAATGCTGATGAATGTCAGGATGATAACATCTGAATGCAGTGGATAACTCCTGCCTGACGTGCATAGGACTGAAGCAGAGAGAAAAATTATTAATTCAGCCAGCACAGTGAGCAAGAAGCCTGACTTTGACACCAACATTAATTAAGAAACATTTGGAGAGGTATGTCAAGTTATGCTATATATTTTTTTCATCTTTGCTCTACATTTCTGAGGAACTGCTGCCCTGATGCCTCCTCTGCAGATGTGGGGCTATGACATGAGGAGACACAATCATTTTCTCAAGTCTGCCCTGTGAGCCTGGGGGAAAACTCAGAACTGATTCTCTGATGTTTTCTAAGCTCTATTACCTGGATGACATGCAGCAGGCTTCAATAATAATAAAACCTAACCATAGTCTGGATCATGAGGGTCTAGGAGGTCCCCAGGTTTGATTGCTGTTTTCTCCCTTGTTCTCTGATGTGTCTCACTTCATTCTGGCATCTGTTGTTTGTCACTGTACAATCCTAGACTAGGACTATATACTCTGAGACATGAAATGTAAATGTGCCTCCTTCTCTTAGTGCTCTTCCTCCCTCTCTCCGCCCCCCCCGTCCCCCAGTATTCACAGCTGCTCAGTCCTGTGCATTACACATTGCCACAAATGTCAAAACCTGCTTGGACAGCCCATGGTACCTTTATCTTTGATGTAATGAGGAAATATTGCTGTGTAGAGTACAACTAATGCTACAGCATCTGTATAGCAACCAAGCACCTTAAAGGAATCATTCTGGATTTTTACTAATGTAAATGTGATCAAAATCTGTCACCAGCCTCTGAAACAGCTATTGAAAAAGAGACTTTGCTTGTTGCCATCTGTCAGCAATATTACATTTATGAGGCTTCTTCTAGACTCTTGCTAGTTAGCCACCTGCTGAAGAGAGTGAGCGTGCTCTGCAATGAAGTGGATGCCTCTGAAAAGTCTTTTTCAGATGGTAGGCAGTTCCTTGTTGCCTTTTTAATAGCTGTGCCAGTTGTCCAATGAACTCTGAGTAGTCCTGCCTCTTTGAAGACTTCCTTTTTTTTTTTTTCTTTCAGGAAGAACTATTTCCTTCAACAGTTGTGTGAAGCATTATCCACTCAGAGGAGAATATGAAAAGATTCAAAAAAACATGTATCAATGTCTAGCTATTGTGGATGGTACAAATGGAAGACTGCAGATGTGTCAAGGCTGTTTGTGGTAAGTGTGGTGCCTTTTTTGCATAGATCTTTTGTGGGGATTGGTAAATAGCTTTGGCTTGCAAGCAGGTATAAATATAAATGAAAGAGTGTTAAGAAGGGTGATATATGCAATGTCAGCCTGTGGAAACATGAGGTGGAGCCCAGCTGCGTTGTAGTAATTTATGAATACTGTATGCTGAGACATTTTCTATGTTTCAGTTTAAGGCAACTTTGGAAGAAGAAAGAACTGGCAAGAGGAAGGGAGGGCCCACAGTCATGGACTTCTTCCAAATACTGGAGGACAGTCAAAAGTGAATTCCAGACCCTCTGGTTCTGAGGAGCTCTGTCTTTCATCTTCAGCTAAGCCTAGAGGACTGAAAGGATTCAGTTGGGATCATGGGGGCTGGAGCAGTTTCCACAAAGACTCTATAAAGGCAGAATTTCTTGGATGCAGTGAAGTGTAGGCAGCCACATGTATATCAAAATAAATAAAAAATTAAATAAAAAATTAAA
>JANHGN010026740.1:0-52079 GCA_024605025.1 Megaceryle maxima | reverse complement strand
AAGTAGGTTTTAAACTGCAGGTGATCTTTCTGAATCTGTGGAAACTTTTCTCCGCAGCACAGAGCTTATATAAGGAAGACAAAGTATTAAAAAAAAAAAAAAGAAGAAGAGGAAAAGGGAAGGGGAAAAAAAAAAAGCAACCATAAAAAAATCCCATACAGCTTTCAGGCTGCAATTCTCCAGGCTGTTCCTTTCTGTTAAATTTTCTCCTCTAGCAGTATTTTGGAATGACATACAGGTTAAACCATTCGTCTGGCCTGGAAAGCAGCTTTGGTAATTGCAAGTTTACCTTGCACTATAAACGAGCAGATTATAGTAAACAGATGAGCTGTGTAAATAAAATATCGCCGCTTAGCTCTCCTTTGTGACTTGTATTCTGATAGCACTACAACTGCTTTCACTACAGCTACTACTACTACTGCTAGGCTTCAGCTGACAGCTCAGCCTCAATTCATCCCTATTCCTACTTCAGCTGTTTTGAAAGCAAAAAGGCAGGGAAGCCTTATTGGCCAGAGGCTCTCTAACCTAGCAGGCCTGTCCGGGAAATCAATATGCCGCACTCAAGAGCACAGGGCTGGATTGTGAAGCCGGGGCTGGCGAAGGAACGCGCGCTGCAGCTGGAAGGACAGGGAGACAGCCAGAAGCCTCCCGGACCGCGCATGTTTGCACACCAACCTCGTGGCATCCTTCCAAGACAATTTGTGAACCTTGGTTCACACCATTTTCAAAGTAGGTCATACGCAGTAATCTCGGGCGAGGAGAGATACGCTGTCAGCGGCGGTCGCTGCGAGGAGGGCGATAGCTACAGCCAATGAGCGAGCTGGGGCGAGCAGAGAGCCTCTGAGCCACACTGGAGCTGGGGCCAGCTGCAGCAAGGTGCTCACCCCGCTCCGACAGCTGACAGGCGAGCTCCAACACACCCAGCCTCTTACCATTTATAGCTGTGAAAGGACCGACTGTTCTCCTGGACGCAGCCACCAGCACGGCTTAAATATTAATCTGAATGAAATACAGTAGGAGAAGAAATCTACCTTTTACGTAGCTCTGTGTCCCTGACAGCAGGAATCACAGCTAAACCTCAATTACTGGATTTAAATTTACTACGAGTTTTGGGTTATTGCTTCCTAATGTACTTCCCTCTCCTGTCCCTGCCCTGACAGAACGCAGGCTTGAAGGTAGATGTGTTTTTGACAGAGAGGATTCCTAAAGCACTTCAAGTTTCCTGCATTTTCCTTGCTGGAGCTGTTGCAGGGGCAAGGAATTAGAAATAGGCACACTTAAAGGTACATTTTTGAAAGGTGGCATCCAGGAAAACAAATGCAGAAATAAGTACCCACACTTGTTTCCACACCACAACAATATAAAGACCATCAGAGAATTACCAGTTTAAAGCAACAGAATGGAACTTTGCAGGCACAGCAGCTGTTAGGAACGCATTGCCTTTAAACGCAGCCTGCACATCACCAGAGATGGCTTGATGCTAGAAAGATGAAGAGTGCTACTGCGTTATGCAATTTAAAAAAAAATGGGTTCATTTTTAAACAGGCTGAATTTTACCTTGCTTTTGGTCCATGGTTACATAAACCTGAATGGAAATACGCTCTCGGAGGAAATCCACTCTAATATAATGTGTGCATTGTTTTTTAGCACTGAAATCAACACAGAAACAGCAGAGCTGGGCAAGCATTGTTGGGGTTTTTTTTTTTTCCCCCTCCATCTAGCAAGGAAAAGGACTGACTTTCCTTCATTCGAGAAGTTATGCTTTCCTTCTTTTCTTTCTTTCCCTGTGACGTGTCAGGCTGGAAATCTTAAACAGAAAGGAACAAGTGATTTCTGGTTACCACGCTCTACGTAAATAGGCAGGGGAGATGGCACACTGTAGACTAGCAACAAGGTTTATCTCCAGCCCAAGAGGGCACAGAATGACTTTCTGCTTCCTTGGGAGCGACCTACCCGATCAATAGCTTGTCCAGGGGGTTGTAAGACCAGCAGAAACATGCAACAATGTGCTACTGTTATCAGCTAAATGAGTGCTGTAATGACTTTTAATGCATATACACAGAAAAATCTGTAAATCCAGAAAGGGTTATCACTGAGTACATCAAGGGAATAATTTATTCTCTAACATGAGGTGTGATACCTTTCTGCCAGAATCGTACTGCTTGCCCATTATCACTAAACACTGAAAGAAAACTAACCAACAAAAGTCCCTTCTGCTGCTGCCTCCCCAAAAGAAAATCCCTTTAAGAAAAATCGTAACAAAGAAAACCCCCAGACACTTCACTATTTTTTCCACAGTGACAAAGAACTCCAGCTGTGGTTACGAATGGGCTCAGTATTGTACAATTTTGGGTCATGTGAGTTTTATTACTTTTCAGGCTAACTTCTGCTTTTTCCCAGCCAGCTGCTGGCAGTTGTCATCTTAAGATTAAGAGCAAACTACTTGGAAAACATATTTTTTCAGAAACCTTTTCAAAACTATATAGAAAAAAATCTTTAGTGTTTTTCCTTTTGACCTGGATGTAACCTCTTTTTTTTTTTTCTTCCTTCAGTCTTTGAAAGCAATGAGTCTGAAATGCTAAACAGGTCACGGAGTAATTACGCATCCACCTGAAAATTAAACACACATTCAAAGGCTTAACTAACAGCATATGCTAATTCATAACAGGTATATATTTCACTCCATTTTTTTTCATGGTTGATCATTAGGGTGTAAGAAAAACGAGATCTCACCAAACCCAGAGAAGAAACACTGGAATTTTTCTGCAAGGTTAAAGGAAGGAGACAACAGCAAGGTGACACTGTGGTGATGCAGCTGATCTGATACTGCAGGGCAGGCACTGCAAGTCTTGTGTGTCTGAAATCCTGGTGTCAAGACTGGGGGGGTCTCTGAGGCGCAGAGGCCTGAGCAGGTCAGGGGAGTCACTCCTCGCCTGGGCCAACCGGAGATCAAAGCCAGACGGCTACTTTCGGCACTGGAGACCCATGTCTCACTTGAGCAGGCTGACAGAGGATTTTGGCAAATCCTTTTATATTCAGTTCAGAAACAAATTTATTTTCTAGGACGTGCATATCATCTTGCTCTAGTGTTATGGAATATTTTTTGTTAGATTACCATGTTTTCCCCGACCTTTCACAGTGCAGGTTTGGCAGCAGCATTTCAGATGCACAAAAGGAATTAAATCTTCATTTCCTTCACCATGTGGAGGTGCTCGGGTTAGTAACAGCTCTCTTACAGATTTCACTGGCCCCTGAAGAGGGGCCATAGTGCTGACAGCGATCAAAGGCCTAGTGAAGAAGTGCAGAGGACCTCAGCACGGCCCTCAGAGGTGCAGGGTGGCATGAAGAACTGTGAACCAGCACCGCTGGTCTGTACGCACCCCGCCTGCCCCCAGCTGAGCGCTGGGGTGAGCGACTCTGGGGTCTTTTGGAACAAGGCTGCAGTACTCTAAAAAACTGCTGCTGCTTAAAGGTGATCTTTGGCCAACGTGGAGATTGAAGACGGACTAAAGGTGGCTTAGGTCAACCTTTGCTTCCTTACCCCGAGATCAGCACAGGTAAGGACTGAGTACTAAGCTATTATTTATTGCCTTCTGGATCAGCTGCTGCAGTTTGCAGAGCAGCATGACCTGGCTCTTCCCAACTACCTTTGCACTTAGTAGAACTCTGGCTTCGCAGCGTGCCAGATACCCGCTGCGTCAGGGACAGGAACCCCACGTATCACCTCCCAGACAATTTTTAAACTGAGCTAAGGCTTTTCTCTGACTTAGGAAGATTTTGTTGGGTTTTTTTCCCTGATGTTCTGGTTTCTGGACTCCTTTAGTCAGGCTTGGAGAACTTCACACGGTCTCTCCTACCTAAGATCAGCAGATAGCTAGACAGGAGTAGGGTGGAGATAAAAAAAGGGGATTGTTACTACTGCATGTTCAACTGCATGCATGTACTTGCATACTAGAGAAGTTTTCCATTACAGCATCTCTATTGCACTGATGCTACTTGCAGAAGTCTTTGGTGCTCCTGGTTGCAGACTGCATTTTTGTTCCATTCATCTCTTTTTCCACCCTTCTGTCCCCTCAATTCTGCTCTCGGGAGCACTGGAATAAGGCTGATGTGGGAAATCTACAGAAGTCACTGGATTTATACTGGTGTAACCGAAAGCAGAAGGTGGCTCAGAGGCTGAAAGATCTGTGCATGTGTATTACCCCTGATGTTTCTGACTGAGCTGACCACCGCTGGATGAGCAGTCTTGGGTTTAGTGTTTCACCCCTCCTACACTCAGAATGTCAGATCAGTGACACAACCAGCGAACCGAAGGAGCCTGCTCCCCCAGCCCATTCATCCAGGACAGGCAGCACAATAGCTGGCTCAGCCTGAAGTACACTCCATGCCCCAGGGCCACGAGTGTACCTGGGCTTTTTACACCATGATTCGCATCGCCTTAGCTTAGCACCACCCAGGTAAATGTAACCAACCCTTCACTTTAAAGCACATGAGCTTTTCTTGGGTTGGCATTGAACAAAATACCAAGCTAATCCTTCTGGTATTAGTCAAACGGGGCTTAAGAATCCACTCAGATGCTTTGCAGTTGCAAGATTTCCCTGGCAAGTGAGAACACTGGTCTCCCACAGAATCTAAGCTTTTATTAAGGAAAAAACCCAATTAAACACAAGCTCTGAGTGCAAACTGGGGCGACACTGGCTTCCTGAATTTGCAGAGAAAAGAGCTCCAGTGCTTGTGCTGTTCCTCCATCCCTGCGCTGCCAGCCAGCACCCGCTGATGGAGATGAGCAAGCTCTCAACCTGTTCTCCAGTGGGGTCCCACACCATGCAGGGAAACCAAACAACCCCCCTGATTTCATGCTGAAGCTTGGAAGAGCTAGAATTGCGGGCAGGAATGGGCACCGGAATGATTCACAAGAGATAAAGAACCTGAAGGAAGGAGGCTGAAGAAAAGGATGAGTAACAGAAATAGCTGCTTGCTTCCTCTTCCAGAGAAGCAAGGAGGAGGGTGAGGGATGCTGAAATGAGAACACACTTTTTTTCCCCTATGGTTATCGGGAAGTTGACAGGAAAAGACAGACCTGCTCTGGTTCAGCAGCTAGAAATGGGAGTTTCACACTGAACAAATACTCACTATAAAATCAGCTGAGGAACTGCATCTCTGGGCAAGCTCCTGAGTAACTTCCTTGCAGAAATCCCCCAAATCTCAAGTGCTGGTAGGAGCAAGGGACTGAGCTTCTCAGGAAGACATCAATAGCAGCTTGTGATAGAGGTTCTCTCATCTTCCCCTGGTGTGTGTACCCTCATTGGCCTTGCTGGCATAGGTATATTTTTTGAGACCATTTCACTGATTTAAAATTGTACCAGTTCCCTTATATTTTTCTCCAGTGAAATGGTGAACAGCAGCCTGGTGATTATTTTTAATTCTACCACGTTATCTTTTCATGAGAGTATTATAAAATAATGACAAAATGTTTGTTAGGATGATTGATTTTTTTTTTTTTTTTGGTCATAACCCAACTACCACACATTTTACTAATTCAAGGTACTATCTTACTCACCCAACTGAGCAAACAGGAAAGGGACAGCCTTGCTGGTATCTCAGTGGTCAGTGGGATTCACACCATCACTAAAACTGAGACTTTTCGTAATGTAAATAACATGGGGTTTGTTTAGGGCTTTTTCTGGCACTCCATTTGATTTGGCTTAGGCCACATAATGCAGAGTTCTGTCCCATCTGTCCCACTTAATTATAATAATTGTAGAATCTAAATTTGCTTCCAAACATCATTAATTAATAGTATACTCCAGGCTGGGTGGGCAAGGGGAGGAACTATTCTGTTTCTGATTCCTAAAAACCCCCAGCCAAACCAAAACAAGGTCTGGAAGATTTTACATTATTTTTCAGTGTCAGTGCTGAAGACTTAATAACCACAGAATGTGCTCCGTGGTCTTTAATAATTTCATATCATAAGCAAACACTGTTTGCTGGCAAACAATTTGCTACAACATCTTAACTTGAATTTTTCTCTATGCCAACGTACAGAAGACTTGCTCCCTGTACAAAAATTTACATCGTAGGATATTTAAGCCCTGTAATTAGAATTTTTTCACCGGAGCTTTACTGTTATCTCAATTAAGCTGCAGGTAATGTCATTTTAGATAGGTTACATTTAAGTTTGTTCAGATTGCTCTATCAACTGGCAGGTAGGGGGGAGAAAAGCCATCTAGTGGACAAAATGCAATTAGATACCAGAAGATATTTTACTGGAGATCTTTTTTTTTTTTTTTTTTTTACTTTCATTACTCATCTGCAATACTGCTTATCTAGGAATACTCTAGAAGTCTCCGGGAAATCAGGGTTTACTGGAGGGCAACAGCATAGCTCTCTAAACCCAGATTTTTGACAGATTTTTTTGATTAGTGATTGTCATAAAATGTAAGAGCTGCTTCGTCCTCCTACCCCTCACACAGGATTTATCAGCGTATTCCTTACAACGCAGTGAGAGCCATCAGTCAGCTGAGTATCTTATCACTAGCTTCAACACTACTTGCCAAGCAGACTGGCACTGCCGCAGGGTTTAAATAGCTGAGCTAATATTTAAACTTTTGTCCCCACTGATCCCTGAAAAATAATGAGAAGAGACTTTGTGACTTTGCAAATGGGTGAGCCAATTGGACTGGCGACAGCCTTTCACTAAAATTATCTCCCGAGATTCTCTGGGACATGAGATCAGGGTGGTCTGGGGAGCACGGGGCAGATCAGCTGAACAACCCCCCTCACAAACACACGTGTGTGACTCATTCAGCATCTCACATAAAAAGTGAGGAGAAGGGAACAAGAATCCCTCTCCTCCTGCTGTTACTTACAACCCTCTGGCCTTTGCTGAAATGCTGCCTACTAGGGCTGCAGTGGCCTGTGCCATGAGCTAAGTGACTGAATATAGCCCGAGCAGATGGGCCCATCTCCTCCTCTTTTGTCTATGCCGGGGGCACAGGGAAATAAACACAACAGCCTTTTTTTTTTTTTTATGCAACATTTTCAGAGACCCAGCCCCCAAATGAATCCTCTCGAACCACAAAGTTCACAGCATTTAGCCAGGCACTTGCAGCTAATCTTGAAGAGCAGATAATGATCAGACAGGCCCAGACAGGCCAAAGTATTGAAGCTGAAGTATACTTTCTGTGGGATTACAACAACACAAACCACCATCATCAGAGACTATGCTGTGATGATGCAAACAAACATCTGTAACTCCTGCTGCTCCAGGCAAAATACTCAAGTGGGATTAGTGACCTGCCGCTCAGAGACTGCTCTGATGCTGAAACAACAGGTTTTGTTCCCTTTCCCGTAGCCCTGTTGTTTGAGAGAATAGGTAACACTGGGGATTTTGAGCTCCCATTAAAAAGAAAATTAAAATATCTCCCAATTAATCTTTTGAGAGGGTTAGTTTCAGGAGCATCCTGTGCAACGATTTCCACTGAGGTCACCTGCTCAGGGGTATGCATTTACCTGGAGGTCCCCATGGCCTCCCTCTCCCACTAGCCCTGCGTACACTCTCAGATGTACCACCCCTGCAGCAGGCACCTCCTGACATCGCTCCCCTGTTTGCCCCAGCATGAGGGCTGCTCAAGGCAGCATTTCTGACAGAGTCACCACTGACCATGCTCCAACAACCCTCACGTCGCTGGGTTATGAGACAAGGGAACAGAAGCTCCTGAGCTACCTTGCACAGACCTTCTCTGCAGCTTCTTATTCATCCCCCTCCTAATGAATCACAGCCTTTTCTCTCTTTTCTTAATAACCAAATAAGGATTTCAGGGTTTGGCCCATTCACTACATTCTGTGTTTTAATACAGACAAGAATGGAATACGAAATACTGCCAAAAGTTTAGCAGCAGGGGCAACCTTTTAGCTGTTTTCATGTCTGCAGTTCCCGATTCAACAATGCCGACTTGCTGTTCTCCACGACCGCAAGGCAAGGAATTCATAAACAATAATAATAATAGTAATAATCATCATAACTGTCCAGCAGGGCTTCGTCCCAGCCATGCCTAAGTGCAGGACTGGCATAAAGCAGAAAAAAAAATGCTGCTTTTGCTCCTTTACGAAGCTTGCAATATAAACTTTGCACTGTCAGTTTAAAACTTTGGCATCTGTGTCTGCAAATGGGGAGGAACCCATTTTCAGATACTTGTGAAATATAAACTTCAGCCGTTGCCAAGCTCAGAGATACATTTGCTTCTTTTTATTTTTAAAAGTTTCCCGAATATGTGAAGAAACCCACAAAGGCATTTTAGAGACATGCAGCTATGAAAAATGTGCACGCTGCCTTTTTTTTTTTTTTTTAAGCAGCATTCTCAATCATTGTAATTATTCCTTGAGAATGCTTTTTAAAAGACAGAACCACGGCTATTCTTCACAGCTACAAACCCTTAAAACAGCTCTAGAGCTTTCTGTGAAACTTTAAAAAAATCACCTTTCAGCTAGGAACAGTAAAAATAGATCAAAAACCAATTAGCTGGCCCACATGGCAGAAGACAGGTGTGCTTTGGATGTGGTATTTATACAGAATCAGGATAAGCATTTATTTTTATTTTCTCCACTTTTTTTCACAGATTCCTGAGGACTATAAATATCACAAGCCTCTCCTTGCCAATGCCCATCAGATCTGCCTAAAACACCGGCCACTCAAAGAATAACCTGATGCAGCCTGAAAGATTTCATCGTGCCTCCTACCAAGTTTTAAGACCAAATTAACATTAAAAGCAGCAGCAGACTGATGGGTGAATTATGGTAATGATGAACCTTCAAAAGTAAAACCAAGTCAACTCCTTTGGAAAGTGCAGCCAGAGAGAGGGTTGGGAACACTGAAACCAATCAGGGCTGTTACACCTGTTCAGATGAATGCCAAATCCAGTGCAGAATTATTTACCTTGTGTTATTAACAAAGGGACGTATGAGTAATGGGAAAATAGAAGTGGTTTATGCAAAACAAGCTCTACTGAAACCAGCTCAGAACTTCAGGTATTTGTGGTAGAAAGCAAAGGCTGTGGTCAGCCCTGCTGCTCTAGCTGTCCCCGAGTCAGGCAAAGAGGCTCCTGCCCCTAAGCCCCTTCCAGCTGCTGGTCACTGTCCCCAGGCTGCCTGACTTATGCCAGAGTAAACACTCATGTAATTACCCCTTACACAAGTCAGTCAGAGCCATCGTCCCTCTTCCCAACACTTGTAACAGGTTATTTTTTAAAACTGCATTGCTCAAGCAGACACAGATTTAGGGACCAATCAAACAAGAAACTGTGCCAGATCCAAAGAGGGATAGCTCTTTGCAGGCACGTGGTGCGTGACCAGCAAATGGGAAGATGTTGAGGGCATCAACTTCTTCCCCAAATCATAGTCCTACTAAAAAAGGAGAGATCAGGAGATTCTTCTTGCAGCTCACAATTCCTTCCTTCCTTCCCACTCCTTCCTTCCTTACAATTCCTTCCTTCCCACTCCTTCCTTCCTTCCAATTCCTTCCTTCCTTACAATTCCTTCCTTCCCACTCCTTCCTTCCTTACAATTCCTTCCTTCCAGTTTTTGAGCATTTAAGCACCTACATACAAGATGTTTCCCCACTGTATGAGACTCTTCATGTATTGAGGTATGTGACAGGCAAGAAAAGAAAGTATTTTTGAACAGACCAAATGCAAGGCTGAGAGCTGAAGTGGCAGAAGGAGCCTGCCAAAGCTGCCCAGGGACACACACAGCCCAGCTCCCAGCCCCCTCTCCATGGCATTTCTCCTTGCATACACCCCCACTTTCTTCTCACCTTTAAAACCTTGTCCAGTTCCTGATGGTTTGGGGAGGAGGCCACTGCTGGAAATTGACTGATCATCTGGAGGAGGTAGGTTTTCAAAACCAAGCTTCCCTCCTTACTAATCTCATCCTCTCACTGAAAAAAAATCCAGGCCATTTCAGGCAGACTGCTTTGGTCAGGTTTTCCCAGCACTGGCTTTAAGCTAAAATCCTTCTTCTCTCAATTCAGCCTTTTATGATGCACCTACTTTAACTAGTTGAAAAATGGTTTCTCAAACCAGAGGAAAAAACAAGCTGTCTCCTCTACTTCCAGCAAGCGCATTCGATGGTTTTGACCCTGTGATAACTGTTGTCCATTCTTGTCTCAGCCAGGATACACATAATTCACTGTGATCATTTGTTTAACTCAGCAATACGACAGAAAAAGACATCTCTCTCTTTATATAGATATAAATATATATAAAACCCTTACAAAGATGGTACATAAAGAGCAGTGAGTTTCGTTTCACTAGAGCAGCAGAATGAAGCCTCTCTCCTCCATTCCTGTACCTCACACAAGCACCATACAGATAAGAAAGCAGAGGTTTTATGACAAACCGAGACTGCTACACCCCAGCAAAGCTCTGGGGAAATTAAGAACGGAAATAAACATTGTACAACGAGCAGCACAGCACAGAACAAAAGAAGGCAGGATTCAGCATTATGTTCAATGCACATCTCAGAGGACTCTGCCAGATCCTCGCCGTCTCCTAAAGAAACTCTCATTCCAAGAGTGGTTGAACACCGCAGAGTGACCATGGGCTCCAACAGAAGTCTGTGAATCTGTTCCCAAGAAGCTCCCAACTGTGCTTCGAAACCCAGGATGACTGCCATTTAAGGTTCTCCAGGGCTAAAAGAGCTTACACATAAGATTTTTCCTTTGCAACCAAGAACATAAGGACCCAGAAAGAGTTCCAGCTGATTTTCCAAGCAGCGAGTGACTAGCTTTCTCAAATACAGCTGTTTTCTTCATTAGAAGACTAAAAATAGTTCTGCTCCTAGCAGGCTGACTTCCTTTTAAACATTCTGTCATATCCATGCGTGTATTTCATTCAGGGTTTCTGCATGTCTACACCACTGTGATTCTATTTCAGCCTTTAAGTACATTCAAGAAATTTTTCATTTCCCTTTCCCATATTCACTCCAGATGTCCTGAACTGTCCAAAACTGTTTCATGTTAGGAGAATTTGTAGGGATATTCTGGCATTCACACTGCTCCCATCTGCTTCAGCATTTTCAGGAAAGATCAACTTTCTTCCCCAACTGTTAGCAAATATGGGCAAGTTTATGGTTTTAAAACATCAGTGATTAACAGTAGATGTTTTGCTTGTACCTTGTGCAGTAAGAAGAATTAAATACTGCTGTATCAGGCTTTTGCTTTTTGCTCTTGTAGAGATGCTGGGGGGAGAAACCTGAGGAACTGAAGTACGTCCTATGTCTCAGAGAGCATACTGCACCAGCAGCAACCACTTCTTCAAAATGTTGTGCCATCATTCTGGACATGGGGCGGGGGACCCTGGGGACACATGCTGCACTGGTCCTTTCAGTCCCAGTCAGCTTGTTCAGTTCCGAGTGAAAATGCCCAGTGTTGGACTAGCAGTGTACTAAACATTCGACTGACACAGCCCCCAGAGCTAGACAGCATCAGAAAAACACAGTTACTTCTACCCCAGGAAAGCTTCATACTGGAGACACCATAGCCAGCCTCTGCTGAGCATTCCCACTGAAGTCCATGGAAAAATTGTTCAGGCTTTGGTAACTGTTCCTGCCCCAGAAGTTCATGGATATCCCATTGATATGAAAGGATGCAGCTCTTCAGACAACAGACCAAAAAAATCACTTCACTGCGAAGATCAGCAAACAGGCCGGTCGGGATCAGCTCCACAGCACATGAGGAACCAAAGCTCAGCAGAGTTGAACACGATGTACTTCACTGAATCTGCCCAGGACGAAGCTGGGAAGCCATAGGGATCCCAGTACTCTGGATGTTTCTGGATGGAAAGTATTTGCATAAGCATTATGAAACTCTGGTAGCATTTCTGCCCATCCTTAATCTTCTTGCAAGTGTAGGTGTGATATCTAATAAACTTAAACAAGTACAGCCTTTCTATTATAGATAAGCTGGTTGCAAAATGTTTATGCCAGGGAAGGTAATTAAAAGAGAACTCCAGGTCTTTTGTTTATCATCTTGAGTTTCAGCGATGTGAATTGCTGAATGTGCCTGAGAACACAAAGGTACCCACAAACTCTTCTAATCCTATTTACTTCTAGAGTAGCTGAGGTTGGTCCTAACCACACAGTCTCAGGTCAAAAGTTGTTCTGAGGATGGCATCGCTTTGAACTTTTTGAAGAGGAAAGGGAGAAGGAAAATATACTGATAACTGAGTAGCATTATTTCAAACAAGGTATGATAAATGACATCGACCTCCTCCCTCAAATGTATACGAGATGGGTCCCTACGGGTTACATAGTCTTGGCCATTTTCAATCATGCTAAAAATTGTAGGTTTCAGTTCTTCCTTCTTTGTAAATAGGAAACAATAACTCACAAGAAGGCCAGTGCAAGTAGAAAGCAAATTAATCTGGCCATGTTTTGCTCTGAACTATGCTGCTGCACTCCTCTAGTAACCCCAACCCAGAGCAAAATTTGGCTTGCTCTGTCTTTTCCCTCTAAATGTCTCATTCTGACCATACAACTATTCTATTTTCTGGTTAAACATTACAGGGAGTGTTAATTTCTGCTTCAGCTAATTTAGCTATACTAAATGCAAATGCTTCCTGTACTTATGAATACAATCTGTTCATAGTGAATAGTTTTGAAGATTTGGATGAGTTAAAACAGCAACAGTATCCATGTGGGACCAATCTTCCCTGGACAACTCTTATGCTTTGATTCATAAATTCTTTCCATAGGAAATATCTGTGGAAAATCTCCAACATATCCAGAAATGCACAACTTGGTTGCTTGAGTTATTAGGAGTTCTTAATCTATGTTGCTTCTCCCTTTATTTCTTAGTTATATATAAGCATTGGCTCGTGGGTTCGCATGAGACCTCTTTATGCTTATTTTCCATTATTATAGAATGTGTTTTTCATAATGGTGATAACATCTCTCATTAGTACTACCACATGAACCTATTAAAAAGCGACTTCCAACTCTAAAGTATCTCATTTCTGCATCTAATGGGTGTGTTAAGGCACCTCTTTGCTTGCTGGTACTGTTCTGCATGTCTGACTTACTCTGGGGAATGAAGACCCAGTTGCTTGATTACAAAACAAGCAGAGCATTACCTGACTTAGAGTAGAGGATTGCAGGAGATCTTGAAAAAACACTCTGCTTTGTGAGACATGGGGGTGGAAGAGCAAGAGGAAACCTGTAAGTGAACTTCTGAGACCCACGGCATTCACAATTCACAAACAAAAAACCAAAACCAAACAGTGACACAGAAGAGCAAAGGGGGTGAGTACGGCTACTGGGATGTCACAATGTGTCTAGAGGAGTTTGGTTCTTTACCCCAGAGACCCCTTGGGTGTCCCCTGTCACAGTGGTGCAGCTGTGCCAGGTGTTGCCTTGAGATGAAGAGTTGCTCTGCTGCAGCTGAGTCTGGTTCCACCAACCTTGCTGGTGATGTGGTCCCACTAAAGTAGCCCAAGTTTTTCTTGAATTAAAACTGAAATAAACTTTATAACAACTGGCATAAACTTTGTAAGAGCTTCAGGCAACTGACAGGAAATTGCAGCTAGTCAAGAAGAAAAAAGAAGGAACTAGCACTTATGATCCGTGTGGGTGCAGGAATAAAGTTTCTAAGTCATGATGGCACCTTACTAAACTCTCTTGTCAAAGAAAAGAGCAACAGCTTAAGACCTTTTCACAAAGCATTTGTCCTCTGATGTTTGCATTTGACAGACTCTGGTTTATTCAGCATCTCTTTTCTCCATTTTTTATTTTCTGCCTTCTTCAAATGGCATCTTTCCCTCATGATTCCACTGCTCAACCAGCACTCGGGCTCAGGGGTACAAGTTAATGCCCAGTGGGTACTGGGGCACTCATCTCTGAGCAGCATTTCTCTCATGCTCTGTACAGCTCTGGACTGGCCACTCATTTCCAGACTAGACCAGTAATTGCAAATGCCACCAGATTTCTCATCTCCAAGACCAAGACAAGACGGTAGCTCATTCTTCCTCTTCGCAGGGAATGCTGTGGCAGCAGAATTCTTTGGGCAAGCATTCTGTGGGTTTCTTTTAGAAACCAAATTAGTCATATGCAGAGTATGTCTAGAGTGGAACAGCGCCAAAGATAGAAGTCCTTTCTCACATCTAGCTATGCCAGTTGAAGAAGATGATCTTTCCAGCTGCCTCTCACACTTGCCAGAGGTTACAGCAGGCTGACCTGCTACTGAGTGAGCGTGCTTCAGGCAAAAGGAGTGAAGCTGACTTAACAGGCTTAAATATTTAGTCTTTGCTCACTCAGTTTACCCTTCAGCAGGTTTATGAGTGGCCCCCATGATGCTGAGCCACAGGTTGGAGAGGACAGGAATCTGTGTAATAAATCTCCAGATAGGAGAGTGGCAACCTTTTCATCTGTCAGGGCAGCGCACAAAAGAGAACGCATTTCCACAGTCCTGGACTAACATAAATATTCTTTATTGTAAGTATAGTTCCTTCCTTTCCTTCACGGGACTACCCTGGGAGTATGGGTGACTTTATACAGTCTCATCACATTTGCAAGCCCTAGTCCTCATGGGGGACTTCAATCACCCCAATATCTGCTGGAGGGACAGCACAGCAGGACAATAAGAAATCTGGGAGGTTCCTGGAGAGCATCAATGGGGAGTTCCTCCTCCAAGTGCTAGAGGAGCCAGTGAGGAGAAGTGTGCTGCCAGACACGCCACCAAGGAGGGTCCCACTGGGTATGTGAAGATCAAAGTCAGCCTTGGCTGAAGAGACCATGACATGGTGGAGTTCAGGATCCAGAAGGCAGGGAGGAGGGTGAAAAGCAAATTCACAGCACTGGACTTCAGGAGAACAGGCTTTGGCATCTTCAAAGATAAGGCCATGGAGGGAAGGGAGGCCCAAGAAAGCCTAAGGATCATCTCCAAGATCAAGAGTGGTCCAGGCCAATGATTTAAGAATTTCTAGGTGGCCTATGTAAATGAACAAATGGCTCCGAGCCAAACTCAGACACAAAAAGGAAGCACATAGAGGGTGGAAGCAAGGACAGGCAACCTGGGAGGAACACTGAGACATTTTCTGAGCATCCATGAACAAAGTTAGGCAAGCCAAAGCCCAAATGAAATTGAATCTGGTGAGGGACATCAGAGACAATGAGAAATGCAGGCCTACTGTTCAACACAACAGGAGACCTGGTGACACAGGACATGAAAAAGGCTGAAGTACTGAATGTAACCCTTGCCTTATAGTAAGACTGGCCTTCAGGAAGCCCAGGCCCCAGAGATCAAGGGCAAAGGCTACAACAAGGAAGATGTACTCTGGATGAAAGAGCATCAGGTCAGGGAATACGTAAGCCAACTGGTCCATGGGCCGCAAAAGGACGCACACGAGTGCCAAGGGACCTGTCTGATGTCGTTGTGAGGCCACTTTCATTAATCATCTCTGATTAATCATGGAGACTTGGAGAAGTGCCTGAAGACCAGAAGAAATGTTATGCTCCTCTTCAAGAAGATCATGGAGGAAGACCCAGGAACTACTTGAGCCTGGGAAGGTGATGGAGCAGCTAACACTGTGAAACCATTTCCAGGTGCATTAAGGACAAGAAAGTCATCAGGCATAATCAGCTTGGCTTCACCCAGGGGAATACATAGAAGGCTGAACTTAAATTCTTCCAGATTATAAATAGGTTATAAAAAAAAAAATCCCTTTATAAGAAATGGTCTCTGCTTAGCTGACAGAACATTTTTCTCAAACTCTCAGTAGATCCTACCTAGTTTAGCACAATACTAGTAGCTTTGATTTCAGGGGTGAAGGAAACTTCAGAAGCGTCAAAGATCACTTTCCGTTAAGCTTGCCAGTTTGTAAACATGAGAAAAAAACCAACACAGCCAGCATTTGACTATGCCCTGATACTTGCTGATCAGTCCAAGCAAAAACCAGGTACGAGTGTTCCCATTTAAGTTGTAGTCATTACCTCATGCTTCATCCCTTCTGTTCATAGCAACCTTGTCACGCAGCCAAGCAAACAACAACCAGCATAAATAAAATCAATCCTTCTCCTTCTTATAGTACAGAAATGTACATAATAAACCCCATCAATTCCCACAGAGATACACTTTAGAACAGTTAATTTGCAGCTCTGAAAAAGAGATCTAAACCAAAAATAGGCTAACGGCATCTAAAGCTGTTCTGTCGAGATGTCTGCAGCTGTAAATGGGTTGGTTTGGCTTTCTGATAGTTTGCAGACACATCTCTACAAGATTAGAGTTAGGAGTTCCTGTTGTGTATGTTTAATGGATTTTCCTGCTCTTTGGTACTGCAAGTTCCTAGTCTGAAGTTTTGCTTCCTGCCAGATCTAATCAGCTAATACCATGTTTTACAATATTTACTTGTTAGCTACTAAATTTTGGATTCTCAGACCAAGGAATGAAGGAGTGAGTGCTACACGTTTGATTTGAATATGTGAAAACTGTCACTATTTTCATCTGTTTGTGCTATAGATAAATTTGCCTCGTGAAAGTCAAGAGGCTTATGCTTCTCCTGCATCTCAGATAAATATTTACTATCCCTTTTTAGATGCAGTTTCAAGTATAGCTAACTGCGTTATCTTAACTTTATGTATTACTGCCTTCTTAGTAGCCCTCACACAGCTTCTATTAGCCTATAGCCAGATCAGGGCCCCCTCTTTCATGCAAATAACTGAGCAAGTGCTGATACCTGTGAACTCTTCCTCACCCAGTGACTATGTTAGTTAATAATGACATGAAAAAATATGAAACAACACCTTTGAATAGTGTCTGCTTTATTATTTTTTTTCAATTCTCTGCCACTCTTATTGAATATATGGCTACTGCCTGATAAGATTTTTAAGTGGTTTGGTGAAAAGCATCTTTCATTTTCATCAAATTGGACCTTCAGTGACACCAAGAAATTGAATTAGCGCGGTATCTTTGCTATAGCTCTGCTTAATCACTCCTAAGAGGAAGCTCTCAAAACACCACCACCCTGAACTAAGATTTGGGACAGTACAATGCTGAACTTAACGTCAGACGTAGAAATCTCCAGGACAAGTTCCCTGCACAGAGTTCACAAGATCAAGCTTAATTTGAGAAAGGCCATTTGTATTGCACCATCAATTTAAATAAATAATAACCCCTGTTATCAAAACCAGAGTCCACTTACCCCACCTCCCTCTAAGAATAGCAGTAGCAGAGAAAACTGAGATAGTCAAGATGTGGAGTTTATGAGAAGTATAAAATCCATAAGGTCAATAAACAAGAGCTTTCGTGTGGTGGTGCAAGGGACTGCTGGAAAAATGAGCGTGAAGGTAAAGGATGGAACGGCCGATGGGAGTCGAGCAGCTTTTGGCATGGACTGCAGATGAGCAGAGCAGCGATAGTTTGATGTGGTTTTACTGGCAGTAACCAAAGACAGGCAGCCACCAGTGCTGTGAAAATTGTATCCATCTTAGTAACTCGGTTCCTCTTTGTACTGCTTGCCTCTCAAAAGCACGTATTAAAGTACCGCAAAACGCAACACATGACACCAATCAGCTCCGAACATCTGTTGTGTAGCACATGGAAAAACATGCTACAGAATTTCTAAGGAGAGCTGCCTTGTAAATAGGCAGGAAGGCTTTACTGATTCTCTTCCACGGGGAATTAAATTCAACTAAAAATCACAACTTCAAAAAATTAGGAAAAGGATATATGGAAAGCAGGAAACCATAGCAGCTTTCCACTCTCCCCACCGCCGCCTTAATGCAGGAGTATTTAGATTCAACAGCAAACAGCTGCCTTTCCCACTGCCCCATCAATCACCCCACACGGCCCAACGAGGGTATTTCAGTGGCTGCTTCGCCAGGACACCCAAGAGCGCTCCCGAGCCCTCGTGCCCAGCTGCCCGCGCTACAGCCGTGGCTGTTGGCACATTAAGACAAAGCGTGGCCGTGCACCAGCCCTCCTGCCACCCCCCTATCCCACGGGAAGGAACTTCAGGCGGAGGTGGGGAGGGCTGGTTGGGCACGGCTGGCGGGGAGCTGCAGCTCTACTACACCTTCCACCAGTCAGAGAGTCAAGTTACGCGTGATTCAGATGTGTGGGGCAAAGCAAACCCGGGGTATGTCGTAAGCCGGCTAAGGCTGGAAAGGTGATCAGCCCTGTCACGGCTACAAATTGAAACCATGATGTAAGCAGAGGAGGGGACGACTGCATTATTAATAAGTGACAGGGCAGCATCTGCGGAGTAGACAAGCCCTGCTAAGCAAAGTCGGCTCCCTCTGCTGACCTTACTGCTCGAGGTGAGCCAGGCAGAGGGTATAATCCCTTCTGACACCGCTCACAGCTTCCCTGCCCAGATTGCCAGGGCAGGCCCTAAATACAAGCAAACCAGACGCCTGTTCTGGGCAGCTGGTATTTCCCAGAGGTGCATGGTAGGAGCATCTGCCAATCCCTTGATCACCTCCATATTTCAGAGACTGGGCAGGTTGTGAGCAGCAGAGCTGCGTGGCCAGGGCCACCTCAGGGGTCCCTCTGGTCAGTGCCACCGAGCCCGCCCAGCCATGTGGCAAACTGCTTGCAAGCCACGGAAGCCCCAAGTGGTTTCTCTGATGTCTGAACTAAACTTTTATATACGTATCATGTGTAATGCAATAATATAATTCGTGATAAGCATTTGATATTTATATAACCGGAGATGAGAGAGTGAGGAAGAAAAAAAAAAAATCTGTCAGAAATAGCTTTACAGATGAGTCTTCTCATTGTCTAACAAGATTTTCATTGTTTTTAATTTTCGTTTCTCTCCATGGTTCAGGGCACTTTGAAAAAAAAAAAAAATTCTATTCAGCAGTTTCCCACTCATAATTCAAGAAAGAGAGTCATGTATTATAATAGAGATAATTAGCTTTGACTGAAAATAATAAGCTTGGCACCAAATATCCCCCACTACTGCACAGAATAACCATTTATCGTCTTATATACTCTCCATCAAGCCTAATTACTGCAACAGTAATTACTAACCTGTTGAAAGAACAAAAGAAAACGCAACTAGCTCGGTGCTGAAATAAGGAGAACGTTGCTGATTTCTAATAAGAAGCTCTTGGTTGCCCCCTTAGAGAACATTTACTTGCCACGTAGACTCGGTCTCCACGTAACCCCAAAATAGAGAAAACATCCACAAACAGTCCGATTACAACAGGTAGGTCCCACCCATTTAGGCCAAGTGTTTGTCTGACTGGGCTGAAGGAATGGCACTGATTTGGGGATTTCTGGGAAGTTGAGAGAGCAGTGCCTGTCCCAGGCTGTGTGCTGCAGCACTGCAGACTTCCATATGCTGGACAGCTTTGCTTGCCTACTCTTCTGACCTGCCGAACCTCTCCCTGGCTGTTATTCTGCCTCTTCTCAACAGACATTCTGCCAATCACACTGAAGAAAACTTAAACAAATGCAGCCCTCTATGCTCAAAGAATAACACATGCTTTAAGGGTTTGAAGCATAATCTTTATCTACAGAAACATGCTGCATTTGTTACAGCATTTCTCCTTAGTTCCACCACATCTCAGTGTTGCTCCTGCTTAAAATCATTCACGGAGCTTCACCTCCGACAGCTGAGTAAGTCCTGGACAAAACCAAGTGGCAGCACCAACCCCTTTTGCTGCTCAAGGTATTCCCCAGGCTGTAAAGGAATCCGTACGTGGAGAGCTTGCTCAGCTACCCGAGAAAGAAGGAGGAAGCATCACTGGTGTCCTTACACCCTGTTCCATCCAGGTCCCTGCACAGGACCTATCCCTCTGCCTTTACCAATGGGTGGTGAAGGAAACCGGTGCCTTCCAGACACCACCAGTACTTTTCAAAAATCCGGGCTGCTGAAGTTGTTGCCGATCGAATCCAGGACCTGGAGCAATGCCACGCAGCATATGCAAGTGTTCACAGCTAATCAACCCAGCTGAAATTTCAAACACTGAATACTCTCTGGGAAACTGTTCCCAATCAACCCACAGCATGTAAACAACACAACCCTCCTACCTCCAAAACCCCAACGAGCTATAAAAGTAATTCATCCTGTAAATACAACCAAAAAATACAACCTAGAAAACCTCAGAGTCACTAATCAGAAGAACCCCACAAGCGTGCGTTACACTCTGCCTCAGTGAGACTGGTTTAAATCAGGAGAAGATTGGGGCTTTTTTTTTTTTTTTCTGCATTCTTAACTTTTTCTGAGTTCTTAACGTTTTAACCCCTGCAATTTGAAGCCTTAGAGTCGTTATGTTTTAGGACTTTATCACCAGAATTGTGAAGCCCAGAAATCACCTTTTCCCCCACCACTTTTTAAATGTTTGCTTCTCTTCCCCCAGCCACACAACCCCAGGCAGCATAAGTTTTAAGGAAAATTCAACAAAGGCTCCAAGACTTGCTCCCAACCGGTGCGTTCTCCTCCTCCAGTGGACATGCACTGCCAGAAGGCACTCATGTAACAAGGAGGGGGCCTCACAAAATCACAAGAATACCAACAAATACAGAATCCTTCTTAGCCCAAGCAGGAACAGGGGGTGATGTACTTTCAGTCTAAAGGGGAAATTTCATAGCCTAATGGTTATGTCACTGGTGGGCTTGCTATAGTAGAACAGGATAAAACCACCAATGTTTTCTACAGCCTTTGCTTAGCTATGAACACTGACTGCATCAGTATGTTTTTAAGAAAAGCAAACATGTTTTTCCTCCCCAAAACTCCATTACTTAAATGTAATTTAGTTTTAATATTTCATTAGTGACTTTAAGAGATGCTTATAGTGGGACTGGAGCCTAGCAGCTACTTAAGTTTCAAATGAAAATTAAAAACATCACTGTTATTTTCTTGATGAAACAACTGAAAGGTGTATCTGATCACTACCTAACAATGAAAAGGCCAAAATAAAAAGACTGAATATCACATGTGCTACTTAAAAGAACAACAACAACAAATAAATCAGGCCAGGGCATCAGAAGCTAATGGAATGACTTGTCCATTTTCCCAGCTTTCAGTTATGGGCTCATTCTCCACCCCACCATAAATTTCCCCTACTAGCTGAAAACAACCAACCAACAAAAATCATTTCAATGGGATTGTTTAAAAATTTGCAGTTTTCCCCCCTTCCTGGTTCATTTCTTTTGTAAACCCTGAATTGCATTTCTCTCAGTTCTTTTCCAAACAGCACTTCTCTCCAAAGCACAATACATCCTTTAACTAAACCACAAAATAATCAATTGTAAGTTGCAGGCGTTGCTCCATCCAGAGGATGTCTATATGGGATTTCAAAGACAACAGGCCTTTAGGATGTGTGTTTTGACCTGGTACTCTTCCGGAAGCCTGCTTTCACATCTTCCAAACTAGTCTGCTTTATTCTGCGTGAGTCACAGTGAGAAAGCCCACTCAGGAAAAAATATCCAAAGAAAACATGAGGAAACTGGTGTTCTGGCAAACCCAGAAACTCAGACACATCCGAACTTTGTGAATACAGGCCTGAACTTCAAATGTCTACAATAGGTCTCAGGAGACTAATTTGTGCAATTATTTCTACTTGTAATTATGCTGTTTGGTCAATGGTGCCTTTTGGCTGTTTTGATGCTTTCAGGAAAGGAAGTGGGTTTTGGAGGCAAAGAAAAATGAAGCATAATTCATTCCATTTGGAATCATTGCTTTTCTCACTAATAAATACTTCTTCCTTAAGAACTTTGGAGAGTCTCACCACCCTGATATTCCCTGACACACTCCAACAAAGTAACAAAAATTATTCTGCCCTACCTCTACGCACATGTAAATCTTATTGTTGAACAGAAGCTGCAAGACTCAAGATGATAAACTTAGAAACAGATCTTCTGTTTTGCAGGCATCCAAACTTGTGGTCAAATCTAAAAGAGAAGAGATACAAAATACAGGTTTTGTTTTCAACACAAGGACCGTCACCATCTCAAAATCTTTTGCCTCGATTTTCATTTTGACACTCACACCAGTATCTGTTCAAAATCTCACAGTAGCTCCTTTCAGAAGAGGTAGGTTATTGGATTAATTGATGCAAACACAGGTTTTACAAGGGTCCCATTTTACAGGATGAGCCACACGCAGAGTACGTTAGATATTTACTCTCATGCAGAAGAGGCTGTTCAATACTTTCTGGTTTTAGGCTGTTAGATACTTTCAGTCTGAGCAGCTTTTTTGACTGTCACAAATTCCTCTTACCCCTTTAGAAGACTTCATAGAGGATATAAGATTGGCTGCAAAGAGAAATGCATTATAAAGAACTTCTCTGGGTTGTAACTCCCTACACAGCTGATCCAACAGGACCTACAGAAGTCCCTATCGAGAACGACATGCACATCCTTACAGACAGAAACCAAAGATCTCACTTTCTCTGCTAATACAGATGGCTTTGGTTTGTTTTTTTTCCAGAATATTTTTATACCTAGGCTCATTATTCAGTTTGGGACATTGTAACAATTTCACCCTCTTCTGGCTTTACAACATAACCCACATAAATAATGTAATGGCTGGACACACCTCTAGGATTTATGGGCATTCCTTTTAAACTTCCAATGCGGTCAGAGGTATTGGGACACTGAACAAAGCCAGCAGCTGGCCTTGAACTTCTTAGTCATAACAAGAAAATAATGAAGTGAATTAACATTTGCCTTCGTAAGATTCTCTGCTACATACAAACAGCATGCTACAGTCCTTCTCTCTCAGGTAGATGCTCACTGGGTATAATTTGGCTTTGGCGATGCTCAGCTGCTGCTGGCCACGTGACCTCCTCTCACTCAGTCTCTACCTCTCCTGAAGAAAAGGTCAAATGTCAACGTCCTTCTTTGGTGCATTTTTCTTGACAACGCTGCAGCCTGAACAGCGCCTTGTGCTTTAACTGGTGGCATCTTCAGGCAAAAACTGAACCTGACCAAGAACTGATCGGTACGTAAGGGAACAAGGCCAGCCCATCAGTTTCTCCAAAGAGCAACACACAGTTTTCTTCCATTCTCCTCTGCTGTTTTAACCACAAAGTATTGCAATTTTTGTAATGGAAACACTCAGCTAGAAATACTCAGCCCACGTATCTGCTGGATTATTAAAGCTCTACCTCTGCTGCAATCCACACAAGACTCCCAGGCTCTCTTCCTCCTAGCACTGCAACCATCTCATCCTGTGTCCTCTTTCAATCTCTGCCCAGATAGGTCTACTTAGCCAAAATCTTGAAATTATTGCCTGCTCCTTGGCACTAAAGGTATCTCCCAGGGGTACCTGGGACCACACCAAAGATTAACACAAGAGTACATGGGTATAATGAGGTCTTTACGTTTCCCTGCTCTAAACAATACTGCAGTGGTCTGACGCAGGTATAAGGGTTCCTGTTGTCCTCTGTGAAAACATTTTATGCTATCCCTTCCCTCCTCCAAATGAGAACCTTGTGTTGCTTAGAGCCTGACTGTCCATGCCATAAAGCAAACTCATCTTCCTCGATTAATGCGGCTGTATCAGCCAAGAAAGCCTGGCTCCTTTCACTAGTACTCCTTAGCTTCCAAGTGTCCCGAACGGATCATCTTTCTAATTTCACATCTGAGTAATTACGGATCTGTGGATCCTTCACCTTTAGCTGTCAGTTCAAACATAAGGTGAGCTCTGCACAAAATGACCGAAACTCCTGGGTCCATCAAGTCCACCGAAACCCTCTAAAAACTCACATACCCCAGTCCTTGCCTCTGTCACCGATTCATTTCTGCATTTACAAGTTTGTCTCATCCGAAACAGGTAACAAATAAACCCACCCCAAAGTCACTGTCACTAGCATAACAGCTAATTACAAGCCTGTAAGCTTCCACAGTTCAGTGTACACAGTGTCTTTGTTTAAAGCCTGGGCTGCTGTAGCACAGGAAGGGAATTAACACCTCTTCTCCCATGACAGAGTGGTTGCTTCAGGCCGGCACTGACCAGCACTAAACACAGTCAGGCTCTGTAGCTTTTAACGAGTAAATAACTGCTGTGCTGACAGTCCTATAACTTTCCTATATAGAACAGCCAACAAAACTGTTCTATGCCTCCTGCAAATACCATTTTGAAGGTAGGTATCACAGTTGTGCCAGAATATCCCAGTCATACAGCAGCAAGTCCCGAGAAAGCTCCATAGGCCATTTCACAGCTCTACAAGGAGTAGATGAATTTAGAGTCTTAATTGGTATTAAAAACTGCCAGCATGAAGGAAAGGTGAAGCAGAGAGAAGCATTCTGGGACCCAGAGGTGGGTGAGTGACAGCAGGTTTGCTCCACATGGCACGTGCGCGACTTGACACAGGCATCCCTAGAGCTGGTTTATTGCATGAGATCTTTATTGCACGTGCAGTACTCTTGAAAAATCAGATCTGGAGATAAAAATTTAGTCTGTATCTCTCTGTCAGTGGGTATTCAGCTCCAACATGCCGAAGGCTTCTCTGAAAACAGAAAATTTGAGTCCAAGGCATGAGAATATGGTGGAAATTTTTTCCATGAGATTACTAAAGAGTTAGATGCAATCATCCAAGATTCACACACACAGTTTCTGGTCAGAATGATGCCCACCCTGCCCTGGCTACATTGGCTTTTGCCTGCTTTTGTGACAGGTGACAGGGGAAAGCGGTGTGTGCTCCAGCCTCCTCTCCCTGCCCCTCACAGCCTCTTGCATGTTTCTTCCAGACAGGAACTCCAATGTGCCCAGCAAAAACAGGACTGTGTGCCTGGAGAGGTGGCAACTGAAAGAACAGCCCACCTTCTGGCTGTGAGCACGCTGGTGGAGTGCTGATCAGAGCCCACCCAGTGGCCTCTCGATGGAACCACGTTAGCCCCAAACCCTGACTGGCCCTCTCTAAGCCAAGCATAAATACCTCTTCCAAACAGGGCTTGTCCACCCATGAATTTGAAATAAACAGCATTAGAAAACAGGTCCATCTGAAAATGAAAGTGCTGAAACACTGGGCTTGTACTTTTCTTGATCCCCAGAGTATCTGAGACTTGTGATGCATCAAGAAAGAAACTGGGTATTTTACAGTAGCTTTTTAACCCACTGGCTAGATGGGGCACGGGGAGGAGGAGGTAGAAATGGAAGCTTCCTAACAAGAAAATCTGTGAACTCTGACCTTCTGTCTGAAGATGAAAGCTGAGTTAGATGATTTTTCTATAGATGTCATTAAGGCAGCTTTTAAGGCTACCCTGCTTGAACTCTTGGCTGCACTTCAGCACTGTAAACAACCGCCGGAGGGAGAGTTAAGTGAGTGGCAGTCCAAAAAAGTAAGAAGTGTTTTCAGCAGTGGAGAATATTGATCATAGTGAGAAACCATTTATGCCCTGAAGGGCCATCAGCTGTCACTATTTCCCTGGCTCCCAAGGCATATTTAGGTGCCTAATAGGAGTTAATTAACATATTCATTAATAGGTGGGTGGAGCTGTGTCAGTCTCAACAGATAGGGAACACTGACATCAAAACAGACTAATTAACATAACTTGAACCAGTCTAAGCTCACAACTGATAGAAAGCACAGAAACTGCAGCATTGTATCAGCTGGCATAAAATTTATTTAATCCAGCGAGTGGCCAGAAACTGCTATGCAATATTATCTGAAGTGGTCAGGTAAACTGGTGCACAGCAACAGTAGCCCAGCAATGGAAGGCTTAATTCATTTTGGAAGTCACAGTCGTCTGAAACAGTTTGACTCTTATCTAAATAAGTTCTGGATGATCTTTTTATCCTCAGAAGCATCTGTAGAAGGCTTTCCATGGCTTAATACATATTATATAAGACCGCTCTGCTCAAATCTACTTCAAGTTTCCTGCATTCAATCTTCACCTTACGTGATTACAAAATAAATAAATAACTAACATATCTCCACTGAATTCACGCTTTCAGATTATTCATTAATTCATCATCCAAAAGCTGAAGTTTAGTTGTAGACATGACCTAAATTTAGAGAGATCCCAAGTACTCATCTCTGAGACAAACCCACTTCTTTCCTCCTACTGAGCTCCCAGTTGTCTGATAACACCCCAAGGAACAGCAGGTCCTACAGTAACATTTTGCTACAGCACACACCATGTCATTTCATCTTGTAAGTCCACTGTTAGGATGAGCACTTTAAAAAAAACCCCAAAACAATAACAAACCAACAAAACCAAACCCAAAAGTTCAGTCCAAAACCAGCAATTAAAACAAAAAAATGCTGCTAGTATTGGCTAATTGTGAGGGAGCAGCAAAAATGAAAGGAGAGAGAAAATGGGTCCAAAGTGAGATCGTAGCAAACGAGAATGAAGTCTCACTTGCTGGCATGCACTTCAGTAAACAGGTTGCGTACTACACTCTGCTTCCCCACCACACTCCAATTCAAACGCTGCTCACATACGGAGTGTGAATGTTCTTCTTCAAATCCCATAAGGTTTTTATTTCCTTTGCTTATTGACAAAACAGTAAAAACACTATGTTGAACAATTTTGCTACAAGAAAACAGCAGTTTGTCAGAACGATTGAGTAAGGCATCCCTCGATGGAAAAAACCACGCTATTAGGCAGCGGAACGTAGCAGAGATAGTTCATTATATGGATGCTGAGAATTTTCTTTTAAAAGGCAGCATTTCTACAAGTGATACATGGTTACAGGCATATGAAAATTACCTGAAAAGGGAGCAGGGAACGATGTTGAGAGGTTAAGTGCAGTGTTCCCCTTTACCTCCTCAGACAATAGAAAGCAAGCTAATACTCAAGGAAACTGAAAGGCAGTGAATTTACCAACAACAAAAGGAATTTTTTTTTTAATTTGGTGCGTGATAAATAAGCTATGAAACTTGCAGTCTTGAGACACTATTAAAGCCAAGAGCTTATCAAGATTCAAAATGAGATTTTTGTATATGCACACAACAGGAAAACTGGCAGCAGCTCAGAGAGGTAGATTCTTTTGAAAATTTCCAATGAGACCTAGAAACTCAAGTTCCACCTTCAAAACCAATTTAGGCACGCAGTGATTACACCTGCATGAATAAGCCCTGCTTCTGTAACTGACTTCATCATTCCAGAGTGCACTACTGCTAAGAGCCTCTCAACTGGAACTTGCCCTACTCTTTTCCTGCCTCTCTGGGTGGCAAATCCAGCCAGCGTTCATCTGTGAAGACATAAGCTGGACTAGAGGACAGACAGAATGACAGCTCAGCCAGTGGCTCAGGTGCCGGGAGATGCTTGTTTCTGTTCTTGCTCCACCAAAGGCTGTTTATGCAAATTTGGCAAAGATAATAAATACCCTTCAGCCAGCAATGCCTAATGGCATTCATGATGGGAGCTCAGGTGAGCTATCCCTAGACAAGTTTTAATCCCTAATTGAGTCTTCTGCTTGCCTGGATCCATATCATGTACACAGGGTTAAAAAACAAACAGACAAAAAAACCCAAAACAAAACAAAAAAACCCACCAAAACAACAAAACAAAACAAACAAACAAAAAACCACAAAAACCCACCATGTGTGTCTGCTATTGTTGCAGGAATGAATATGTGTCCCCTTGCAACTGCTCATAAAAGGACCTACCTTTCTATTACAGACAGAAATAGGAAGTGGTTCCTTGCTGTAACCACTGGTTCTCTCTAAAATACCAAGTGGGCCAGGAGGAAAGGGTTTAAGGATTTTAAGCAGCAAACCTCTTCCCCCCCACCTGCTTCTTGAATAACTGTACCATAATTTTTGCCTAAGCAGAAGAAATTACCTTTATTTCTCCACAGTCATTACAGTGTGTTCATGGCCATACAGAAAGCACGTCAGTGTTTCTTCTGTCATTACAGAAACAAAAAGAAAATTCCCTTTCACAAAAGGGCAGAAGTAGCAGTAAGATGACAGAGATGCTTCTGTAAGAGCATCAGTTTGGGGTCATCATCTTCTGACTAAAAAGGGAATTGTCAGAGCACTTCCACAAAGAGTTAGTCCACATGGTTACTGTATCATGAGAGTTGTGCACACCACTGTTGTTATGTAGACAACCCCAATGCAAAGACAATTCTCTGATCATCTCTTCAACAACCAGAAAGAAGGAATTTATTTACCCAACTAAGAAGCCACTGTCCCTGCTAAAGTCAAAACTGAGATGTATCTCTTCATGTTGAGGCTGAGCTGGGGGCCTTTTCTCTGTCAAAGTGACTACAGAAAACAGATTAATGCTACTTGTTTGTATCCCAGTGCTGCTAACAGGTTTGATCAATTAACTTCCATGTGTTGTTCTGAGGATGGAAGTAACTTCTGAAAGTTTGTATCTCTCTCTGTCGGCAGATTATTTTCAGCAATGAGATTGCTTCCAAATAGCCATACGAAATTCAATGCCACAAGGCTAGAGGAAAGTGAATGTGATTATCTGCTGAGTATACGTGTAAGGAGAGTAAATGGCTTAGACATAGGTGCTTATGAGACAGATCCCATTTGCTGCTCAGAATTATAACATTTGGGCAAAATATGGAGATTTGCCAGAAAGGGTAGAGGCAATGATGTATTGTTTGGCATTTTTACAATGTGCCCTCTCCACTGATCGTGCTTGCCTTGACTGAATAACCTGTAATCTGCATTTACATTCTTGTATCTTTATCTATTATGCATTACATGCACATGAAGCCAAGTCTCTGATCATACAGAGATGCTATTTAGAGTACACAAAACTTCCCTGGAGGGTTTCCATTTAAAGAAAGAAGCAGATTATCATAACTCTTGTGCAATGGTAAAAAGAATACAAAAGGCTCAGCTATTTCCACTGCAGAGTATCAATGTCATTCATGTGTCCCTATTTTAATACATTCAAGTAGAGCAGCAGTCCTCCAGGAAGAACTGGGAACAGGTTTCCAAGAACATCAGGTAGGAAATAGCTTTTGTTCTCTCTCCTGCTGTTGTCCAATTTAAACAGCAAAGAACTTCAGACTAAAATTTACAATGGTCTGTTTTTCGACTCACCCGCGGTACTACAATTAGTGACTGCGGAAGGTCACATGCTGCCTTTCATTTTCAGCATGCTTGGTCTGCACTGAAGGATAAAAAGGGGCAATGTAATTAAATGATATGGCAGTAATTGTGCAGAGCAAAGAGGAGGAATACAACTAAAGGAAAAAAGAAACATTTTTTTCCATGTAAACTCACGCTGCTTACCAGTTTCCCTCAGGACAGAAGAGGAAATTGTAACTAAACACAGGTAAGAGTCAGGCTGAAGCACTCGCGACTGGGTTTTGGCAAGGGGTGAGGAGCAGAAGGGAAGAGCCTGTGGGGGAGAGTTTCTGAATCCTGCTGGGCCTTCTCCTGCGACACTTAATGCTGGGTCAGTTATGGGAATGCGCTCGCACGTTGGCTGGTCCCTACGGGTCATAAGGGAACCACTCCAAGGGGAGTTTGTTCCAGGGTGGCAAACACTTATACTGGGTACTTCTGTACACAGCCAGAGGGGAGCACAGCTCTTTAAGACCACAGGGCTGAAATTAATTCCACTGGGACTCCATTAGTTTCCCTGGAGTGACACCAAAGATAACTCCACTTTTTTTTTTTTCCCCATAAGAAACGGTTTGCCTTAATACACTGAACAGATACACCACAGTAGCCTTCTCTTTTGTATTTTCACTGGGCACTGCTTGCTTTTCTTCAAGGAGTTTCCATCCAGTTAAACACAATGTGTCAAACCAATCCACTCCTATCACCGATTTCATAAGATGATTTGTAAATAAACGTTCTTTATTGATCTCTTTTGGTCAGTCTCGTAGCAAAATGGAGTACCAGACATGGCTCATTCAAGCGGCGACATCAACGCAAGGTCGCTAGTCTAACTGGCAGGGAGAAAATCTCTGCCTCACAAGAACTTCCAAGTCTGTGCCCATCTTTGCTAGCAGTTCCACTGGAGGTCAAAGTCTGATGACACCAAATGAGGACTGTTCAGATAGCACTAGGCTGGTCCAGTATAAATTTGTAGTTATGATGAACTAAAGTAAACAAAAGATCAGACTGTACTGTCTTCTGACATCTCCTGTTGATTCCTTCCCAGTCAGAGCAAAGCACTAATGTCCACAGAAAGAGTCAGGAAAGCCCAAGTGATCAGTTAAAGTTCCTTTGCCCATACACTTAATGAAAAAGCAAACGATTTGTGTCTTTCCTCAACACTGACAAAGGGAGGGAGCACCTAGAAGCCTTATTTCTCCCAGCCCTGGTGAAATGCCTTGTGTCATACTGAGCTAATGAATGTAAGAAAAGAAGGGAGAGGTCTGTGCAAAGGGAGATTTCACTTCTGCTGCATCACCAGCCTCATCCCAACAAGGTATAAATCCTCCAAGTCAGGAAAGTACATCTTGTCATCTTGACTTACATGGCCAGTGCAACCATAATGATTGGTCCAACAACATACACGTGCCAAGGGATGGGGCCAAGTATGCTCCAAGTATACATGGATAGGTAGGAAAGCGAAAGAAATAAAAAGGGATTTTGGGAGGTAATGGGGCCATGCTCAGTGCTGCCATCACATATGCTATGATTGGTGATGAAAAGCTTGTTTTGCCACCCCACCCTGCTAGAGGAGTCATGCAGCTGCGGGAGACACCGGCACACCTTCAAAATGACCCAACAGGTCAGGCTCAGTCTCCTTCCTTCACGTACACAGCTTTGGATCTTTTTAAAAACTTGAACTAGCACCATACAGTGACTGGAGCCTCTTCTAGATTCCCTGGTATCTGCTCATATTTCTACTAGGAGCTCCTCCCGGGAGCAGAGCCACAGAGCAGGACACAGTCATCACAAATACATGAAGCCTTAGTCCCCCACTGAGTCTTGGCTGCATCCCTCTGTGCTGACACCTTGCACACTAAGCAGGTCTTTCTAGAGCTTCACCTTGATGGTGTGTCTTGGAGATGTTGGGCCTGATGAAGTGTTTCTGGAGGCATTTTTTTTAATAGCTGGGGAGGTAGGACATTGGTGTGAGGCGGAAGATGTGCTGGTACAACGGCACCGAAAAAATTTACAGCACTTTGGAAGGGCTTCTTTCCCTCTCCAGGGACTATCTAGGCTATCGTAGGTGCCTGTATGAGGAGCTGGCCAAAATCAGAGGCTGCAAATAACCCCACTGTCCCCCCACCAAAGAACATGTGGCAGGACAGTTTGTCATAAAGCTTACAAACAATTCCTCCAGTTTCCTCTCCACATTTTCCTTCATTCTCCTTCTCTTAGTATCTCTGAAAAGGAAGCTTGCCCAGTATTTTAGACAGAAAAATCACTAAAGACTGCTCACTAATCATGCAAGTATCCTTAATCCCTGCAAACCGTGATATAGTTGGGAAGAGAATCCTGACATTTGGACCTTAAGTCCCATACTTTCAAATATACCACCAAATTTTCTCTCCTTGTTTAAAAAGGCAGAGACAGAACAAGCATTAGAGATCCAATTCTCTACTGCACAGCTGTACAAATGGGGACTAACATGGTACTGGTCTAGAAAAGTCAGTGTAGAATGGTGGAAAAGGAAACACCCGGTACCGAATGAGATGTTACAAGTTTGTATCTGCACTGAAAGTACACAAATTCAAGAGAAAAATGGACTTATGCAGCCTAAAGCCAGGAAAATCCCCTGAGCGATGGATTGATCTTTAGGCCTTCAACATCAATAGGACTATTCATGCGCTTAAACGTTACATGTGTATTTTAGCACCTTGCTGAATTAGAGCCTCGGATGGCAAATCAGGAGATTGCAGCTTGTTCTCAGCCTGCAGAAAAGACAACCCATCTTGAGAACTGCACTGACTACCCTAGTTTATAATCTCCTTAATATCAAAAGTTCCACAAAGATACATTTTGTTCCCTAGAGCTCCCCAGAAATCAGCTAAACATATGGACTGCTTGCTTACACCTACTACAGAAGGCTGAGTATTGAGGATTTATATATTTTAGTCTATGTGGTGTAAATATGTATAAATTTATATTGTGTTAATTTATGGCATACACTACAGAAGGTTTTGCGTGAGCTACACTGCATTCCTTCCCACGTTTCTGCTGAAATATTCATCTTCGGGTCTTTTTCTCCATGTTTTCCTTAGTCTCGCCACAGATGTTTGGGCAGCTTGCGTTAGAAGGGAATGTGCCTTAGAAGTACATTTAGGAATTTAGGTGCTGAGAATACCAAACCCAACTGTGTGGCTACAGCCTGGCAGGATTAGCAGGCTCAGCAAACGCTCACCCGTGTCTCAGGCCCGCAGAGGCCAGCACGGCGACACAGAGCATCCATCAGCACCACCAGGCCAGGCACCCAGTGCACGGAGAACTTCTGGCTCTGGGTCTCCGTGATGACAAACATCACGTTCACGCACAAAACACGGGTGCGTGAAGCTGCTGTGCCAAAGGGAGGGCTGATTCTCGCAAGAACAGGCAGCTGTAGATCAGCATCGCCACAAGCAGGCCAGCAGGCCGGCCATCCGCCAGAATGATGAGCTATTAACGTGTCCCACTCGCCTTGAAATCAGTAAGACTCTTGCTGTTGGCTCAACACGGGCAAGGTCAAACCATTGGGCCAAAGCATAACCTGTATCTCCCCCCAGGTCCTTATCAGAACTCTATCAGCACAGCCTTTGTGTACAAGGACTGGCGGTAACCCAGAAGTCCCAGGGCCAAATCGCAGCACCATTAAGAGCCGGCTGCCGTAACGTCCAGCAAGAGACACACAGAGAACTTCATTAAAGCACAACCTGATCAACAGAACTGGGGCCCAACCCCTTACTGCTCATTCGCTGACCTTCGGACGGTGCAGCAGCGTGTTGTGTTTCACTGCCTGACCCGAGTATGAAAATGCACAACTACATAAATAGCGCCAGAGAGAGTTACCTAAATAAATAAATAAATTGTATATAGCTAAACAAATCTTTCAGCTATTACAGAGTCCCAAACGCAACACACAGTACAACTGACAGAGAGGAATGAGTAAGAGAATGAGTCTGCAAATATTTTCACACACACAGCTGTGAATTACTTTGAATTTTTAACCCGTTTTCCCATTCATTGTCCAAAAGCATTTCTGTGTTTATAGCAACATACTGGGGGATCCGGGTTCAAAGTCCAGTGCTGCATCAGATTATCTAATGCTGGGAAAGTCACTTTCTCCTTTGAGGCCCTCTGGGAGAGACAGTCACAGACATTCTTCTCCAGTCCTTTTTGCTTTTCTTGCCTGTCCAGGATCAGGAACAGATTTTTAAAGGTATTCTGATAGCTGAAGTTGCAACCAGTGCTCTCAACAACCCCACCAGTCACTACACTTTGCCCTTAAGAATACCTCCTGTCCCCAGCTGCCTGCAGGTCCTCCCCAGATCCGGCCCTATGCTCTGGGATCGAGAGAGTTCATCACCATGTACATTGTCTAAGATGGGGGTGCTGATATTTCACTGGAAAATGTTAGAACAACAAAACATGCAATGGTAAAGAGCCACAGATTCCAGCAGAGTTTAATTTAGCTTTTCCGTAAGTACTACTACAGCTACACCACACAATAACAGATGCATCCAAAAATGCTGAAAAAGCATTTTTGCATAGAGAAGGTGAATCATTCTAATTTACCAGGCAGAATTTATAGGAATTCAATGGGGGTAGAGAATATGTTACCCTGCTGTACAGAGGTTTAATGAGACCATACATCTTGCTGGGTTTGTTTTATCTTATAAACAGGCCAACTAAAGCCTCACAGGTAAAATAATCCACAACCAAACCTACAGCTCTCAGGCTACTGCTGCTCTTCTGCCTCACCTCAAGAGTTTGCCCAACTCCTTCCCAACCTATTGCCCTGGCCCTACCTGTCTCACCTGCTGAAAGCGTCCCACAGCAGAGTCTGAAGTTGCTTTGCCCAGGGGAAGGTCACCAGGACTACGCATGGAAATTGGTGCTCCTCAGTCCCACCAACTGACCTCTTCAACACCAGCAAGCTATACAACACTGGAAAGATGCTCTTTGGCCCTATTTTTCTAGCACAGCAGAGCCAGATTCTTCACTAGGATCCTGAAACAGCCCTCAGAGATGAAATAAAAAGTAATAGTGTTTGAGGTTCCCATGTGGCTGATTTTCTGATTCTCCTACTTTCCTCCCCCTTTCTTCATTCTCCTAGATTTAAATAATGACTGAAAGATTAAAGACAACAGAAGTTAGTAATCATCGTATCACACCTTAAAGACAACAGAGCACAGTCAGTGTTGATGGTCTAAAATATATTCAGAGAGTATTTTAATGAATTTGGGTAAATGGGAAGAATTGTTAAAAAAAAAAACAAAACAAACAACACAACAAACCACCAACAAAAAAATCCCCCAAATCAAAGTCTGATCTTGGATAATTAACAGCAGAAACAGGGCTAAATTGAAATAAATTATTCAGTGCAAGTACTTCAGACAGCTCTTAAGAATAACACATGGATTCGTGGCACTCTTTAGGGGACTTTGTGCCTATAAACTAATTAATAGATCTGACTTCTCCATATGTAGTTTTTCCATCTGCAACAGATAAAGTATGGATAGGTTTCTTCATGTAACAGGAAAAATTAAAACTAAAGTTATTTTTGTAAGTTGTAGAATATTCCCTAACTTATTCAGAACGCGAATGTGTGAAATACCATGACAGAATGGAAATTGATTTTGTAAAATGTGAGAGGGAACGATCGCTCACCGAAACATGTGGTGCAAAGTCAGAGGCGCGGCGCCGCGCTTCCTTCCCCTCCAACCACCCCCAGGCACGGTGCAACCCCAACGGGCAGCTAGTGACCCGCTCCCCGCTGCGGCGAGCGAGCGAGACGGCCGCCACTAAACGGGTCTCACTCTAGAGCTGAGAGGCTGCAAGTTCCCGCCACCCCACAACTCTGTACGGCAAGGCTTTGCTCGAGCCTCGGCAGGCACCAGGTGGAAACGGCTTCAGAGATGCACCCACCATTTGTTACCTGGTCTCTCGTCCCGGGGAAGCACTTGGACCCTTTGCTTTAAGCGACACAGCAGCTTCCAGCCACTCCTTGGGGCAGGCAGCGTGCTGCGTGGGTAGGAAAACATCTCACCCCTTCCTAGCCCGAGCAGAGCTGGCACGCACAAACTCATCCAGCCTTCTCAGCTGGTTAGAAATCTGTGTCCAGCCATTTCATCCAGCCCAGGATTTGAACGCTGCTAGGACATGGCTGAGAAACAGCTCACTTCTATTTTTACAGATAATACCTCATCTTTTACAGGATTAACCTTGACATGTGGATTTCAGAGGTGGCTTCCAAAGTTTCAGCCAAACTAATGTACCTCTGTCAGAGTCACCCCCTTACATTAACCAAATCCCATCTGTGAGGGCCAACAGTCTCTCTGCTGTGCTTCCTTCCCCCTGCCTGCAGCCACCCAGAGATCTGCTCGGGGTGGGAAGCTGCCATCCGCACAGATGTTACCGTACTTATTTATTTGTAAAGGTTAATTATTTTTAAAGGTTACTTAACATACAGCATATTAGCAGAATGTGATACAGTCTTACGTTTCAAAGTTCAAAAGGGAGAATTTTTGCACAACCAAGTTCCCATGAACGTTCACAAAATACCAAACCCGTTCAGAAGCTCAGAAATGTGCAGGCAGGGTTTTTTTTTCATCCAGATTTCTTTTCTCCCATAATGGCTCACGACTCCCGCCAAGAAATTGTCCAACAGCAGTGCCATGCCCAGCCAGGACCTGTGCCAAGAATTAACACCTCTTGGCCGTGTCCCCTCTCCCTGTCTCACATCCATCTCCAGCCCACACCTCATCACCCAGCAGGCCAAACATCTGGCCACCTCCACACTGGAAACTGCCTCTTATCCAGCCTAATCACCACAGCCTGATGGCCATCAATATTCCTGCCCTGGTCTCTAGATGCAACATTTGCTTGAGTGTGTTGACATCAGATGTCATTATTGACTTTAAAGAGAGAATCGAGAACTTTCCTCCACATCATCTTCTGCTGCCGAATCGAGACAAGCCCTGACATCTATCCTTTAATTACCATTAATAATGGCAAACTCTGAGAGCAACCTAGAGTTTCATCCGATCTGAAGTTAGGCCTCAGCCCAAACTAAATACCCCTCTACATGTTTGGAGGCTGCTCTCAGATGCGGGGGTTTGGTTTCACTTCTCCTGTAAACTGATTCTCCACACAAGACTGCAAAGATATTTTCTTTTTATCCCAGCATTTTTAACTCAGACTTCACTCCTTATCACCGAGCACTCTTCCCAGAACTGCCTTCTTGTCTCATTTGGGCTAGTCAGAAATACACCACTGAAGTGGGAGTACTTAAACCAACCATACACATATAGATTATTCTGGGGTTTGTGTTGGGTTTTGGTTTGTTAGTTTTGGATGTTTTTTTTCTGCAAACTTACATGCCTTTTAACATAGTCAGAACTCACTTGCTCCTGCTCTTTCTTTGGAGTTATGTGCATCTTCCTTTGGTCCTTCCCCACACACTTTTCACTTCAGCAAGCCAAGAAAATAGTATCATGTGCAAAAGATTCAAATTTGTGCTAGAAAAGAGCTATGAGAGGGTTTCAGGAGGCAAAGAGGAGAAAGTTGCAGTTATCCTCTACCATCAGTCCCCAACCATCCAACTGGACACTACATACACAGAATTCCCACGATCTTTCACAGGGCCCTCCTTTTTTTACACTGACTGTATTTAAAAAATAAAATTAAATTAAAAACAAATCATCATTGAACAATTAAGGAACCTTTTCAGTGTTTCATTTACCATTCTGCTTAAGGAAACTAAAGTTTCCCCATCAGTCTCCCTGATCTGTATTTAGCACTCCAGTTACAAGAATAAAGTAGACTGTAAGGAAGGCAGTGTGGGAGTGCCAAGGTGAGGGCAGAGAGGCAAGCAGCAACCCCGTCCTCCGTATGCTGCTCTTATCATAGAGTCACTGCACGGCGAGGTGAACGCTGTTCAACAAGACAACCAGCTTCCCCCCCACGGGGATATCTCCTCTCCTCTCTGGGTGCACAGTTAATAAGCACCTGCTTTTGTAGTGTAATCTGTGTTATTTGTAAGCATGTGGTCAGGTCAGAAGCTACCTGAGCGCAGCTCCAGAGTCTGGATCCAGCCTCAGCTGCTATTCACTGGTCACACACACACACACACAAATTAAAAAAAAAAAAAAAAAAAAAGAAAAAAAAAAGGAAAAAACCAAAGCTGCTCTCTGGGGGCTGAGCTTGTTTCCTATATAGTAATTTCACAGAGGTGAATCTTCCCCTAACCTGGTTGGCTGACACAAATTGTACAGGGAACAACAGGAGGCTTGTCAGCGCTGCTCCAGCATACAAATGAACGTAACAGACGGGTAGCATTAAACTCACCTAAAGATAAAATGATGATCTTCAGTCATTGAGAAAGATGATAACTTAACCACAGGATGTATCGCAATTAGCTTCCTCAGCAGCCTACAGAAGCAATATATACAAATTACAAGATAATCTTCCGCAATTTGAAACCATTTAGGATCTTCAGCATCATATACTTGGATCAATTTAAATCTTAAAGTTGCTATCATCTTTCCTTCTTACTCAGAGATAAGTATCTCCTCATTTTTCAAGTGAAACACAGTAGACGTGGTGTTTGGGTTTTTTTTAATCTGGTCTTACTGTATCATTTTTTTAAGTTGGATGGTTGAACTGTAACGAACTCCAGAGGACTGTGGTTGCAAAGCACAAGCAGCACTTGGCCACCTCAGTATCTGTATTAGATTGCCCCCAGTGGCAAGGAACTGTAAAAGAAATTAAAAATTCCAATTGAGAAATAGGTCTGCTGGTGAGGGAGGGGAAAAAACAAACAAACCAAACCAAAACAAAACCAAACCAACAAAAAAAGGAAAAGCTGCATGTAGAAATCTTTAAGCTTTTATCCATTTCTAGGAAACTGGAATGGGAGGACCATCCCTCCTACTCCTGAAGACATCTGCACCGTGGGGATACAGGGAAACAACTGCAGTACAAGCAAGGTTTTGGCAAATTGAAGCTATTGACGATCGCAGCGAACTTGCCGTTGAGCTGGGTCCACTTACACTTTCAGTACAATGCTCTGCTGCGTTTCTGATATTCCCCTTTGGACATGAAATACTTAAAAACTTGGGAGGCTTGATTCTCTGCACAGTCTAGAAGTAGCCAAGGCCTTCTCCTTCCTCCTCTTGCCTTGTTTTCAGCTTAGCATCTGGCAAAACTGGAAAAACCCGGGACATAAAATTTCCCTTTACTGTGAGTAAGCCCTCATTATTATGTCTTTCTTTATAAAATGGCTTGTTTGATTAATGCCTGTTTGCATGGAAAATTCTCTCCTCTCCTTTACTCTCTCCTGCAATTGCTTTGCATTTTAGTGTCTGCTTTGGCAAGGGGAAAAAGCTGGATGCTGGGTTAAATTAGGGCCCCTTTCTGAGATCGGCGGGACTTTTGTTGTTCATTTCCATGGCACCAAGATTTGACCTTTATTTCTTAACAGCTAGAGCCTCCACCAGTGGCCTACCGCACCATTTTAAGTCTCTGGAGCAAATGACCAAGTCTGAAGTTGCTATTTAAAATACCAGTGATTTTTCAAAAGCCTGTTTAATTCATTAGGCTTTCTCCAATCCCCTCAGCCTCGTTCAGATGAATCCAGTAAGCTGTGCTCTCTCATGCTCCCTGCCTTCCAAGTGGCAGCACTTTTAACTTTGCACAGAGTAAGAATTTATTCCAAACCAAGTTTAAAAAGTAAAAAACCTTCCCTGATGAAATCTGAAGCCGATACCCACACATGTGATGATTTTAGAGTGACAGGATCTTCACTATAGAAAGATGGGTGTTTAAAACCTAAACAGGAGACTAGCACTTTTTAACAAACTAGTCTCACTTGTGTTTGTGGAAACCAGGAACAAACTTGTAAACATTTATATACTTGGCAATTATGGGTATCTGTCTGGACTCATAGCCAATGGATTCAAACATTTGAGAGATTGTGATTCATGATATAATCTGGTTACAAAGCTAATTACACCTCTTGTCATTGTTGACAATGTATGATTATAGAGACAAAAAAATCTTGGTTCTACTAGTTGAATTCCATGGGAGGGTATAGACAGAGAGAAAGAAAGAATAGAAAACAAACAAACAAACAAAATCAAAACAACCTTATTATTTAAGAAAAAGAAAAAAAAAGAAAAAAAAAAGAAGAAAAGGAAAACAAGAAAATAATCACACTCAACAAGAACACTAAAGCTTCCTTAAAATGCTAAAGGAGACGATACGTGGCTAAAAAGGTATTCAAGGCTTTTCAATGCATCTCTAAGAAAATGGGTAAAGGCAAATTTGAAAGTTCCAGGACACCAGAATGGGAAAAAAAAAAAAAAAAAAAAAAAAAAAAAAAAAAAAAAATCTTGAACGTAACAAACAGTTCACCTTTGCAACTAAGACAACAACTCCACGTAGATCATGAAGATGCCAAGGCTTCTCTCAGACAAAACCACACCTTTTTTGAGAATCAGAAGTCCTCTTTTGAAGCAAGGACTGGATTCCCTACCCTTTGTGACCTGCAGTCTCCTAGCTCCATGTGTACAGCAACTACAGAACCAAAACTGTAAGCCTTTTGCATTTACATGATATTGTTTAAGTGTCTTAGTTGCCAGTTTTAAACCATTTCTCATTGCAGTTAAGTTCATTTCACAAGATACATCATAAAACCCTGCACGCTCAGACAGTTATGGCTTTATTAATTTATTTCAAAATCTCAATTACTATAAGACATATTTTCCAAACACTAACTGAATTTTGGCGCTTGCTTTTTTCTTTTTTTTGATGACTAAAAAGCTCCAAAGTTTAAGGAGTCTCTTTCCCATGAAAGTGAAATATTTAACAAGTTTAAATTTTCTTAAGATCAAGAGTTTACCACACTCATGGGAAAGTCTCAGTGACCTTACCAAGAAGGGTACCTAAAGGGAAAAATAGAGAGCCAAAAGTAATGAACAAAACACAAATAAAGCCTGTAACACAAGGAAAAAAAAAAAAAAAAACCCACAAGAATTTTAGTAGAGAGAGGAAAGGCCCACAATTTTTGAGCTTCTCCTTGGCAAACTGCTGCAAAAGGAAGGCCGAAGAAGTGTCTACAGAGAGATATTCTGGTTTTAGAAGTAATATTCTACACTGGCCCCAAAGACCTTGCAGGTCGTGCTACAAAGTTTACCTCTTTGTTCTGACTTGTAGGTGTTTCAGGGTCTCTGTCAAGAAGTAAGGACAGTGGCATGATCTGCTTTTAGCTTTGGAGGTTAAGCATTGTATGGTTTAATACAGAGCTGGAGTTCTTTCTATTTTCATCATTTCTTATCCACAAGACACCTGGATCCTCAGCTTCACCTCTTTACATTCTGTACATGATAAAGGCCCTTTAATTTCTCTTGGAATCATTTTCTGTATGACCAATAATTTCTGCAAGCCCACTACAGATGGACAGTAGAGGTGGGAAGAAGTAAAGAGCTTAGGTTACTCTGTTCTCAATAATGGCATTTCTTATTTTTTTTGTACCGATACTGCAGTTAAAACTGCATTTCCAAACCCTAGTAGCTACAGAGATGATGTCAGCAATAGCACTCTGAAATGGTATCTGTCTCTCCTGGACCAATCAGCCCAAATAAATTTTGGGCTTTTACTTTAACTTTTGAATTTAAAACAGTAGCTTCAGTCAGCCTCCCAGAAGGCATGGCTGAATTTGGGATTCACAAAGCAGAAGAGAAGAAAGGGTACCTTAATGTTCTAACCTCTGTCAATGTTTTCTATCTGGAGAGTGCTACTCTTTTAAGCACAACCAGTAGTTCTGGAAGCAACACACATTGACTGTACTTAAACTAAATTCTATATTATTCATATTCTGTTCATTCAGAAATTCAATGTAAATTTTGGAAACTTTAGGGAAAATGAGAGCAGAGCTGTGCTAAGCATGCTTATGATGCTCAGGGTTTGGACGAGTAGAGTTTACTGCACGTATACATGAGCCAATTACTTTCATACACACATGATAGGAAAGCCTGACTGGTTAGTGCTGGGAGAAAACTTCTTATGAGTATTAAGGTATCACAGAAGAGAACTCAGTAGTTTTTTCTAGGATTAAGCTTAGCTCCTAACCAGAGAAGTGTGAGCTGCCCACAGCCAGGCACACACAGATGCCATTCCCTTTCATGGTTGTAAACCAAAACAGCAAATCATTTCAGTAAGATCATTTTCTGTTTTCTGCTTGTTCCTACAAATAAAGGCAGGCATGGGTCTATCCCATTTTGGGGGGGGGAAAATCATTTGGGGATTTAACAATGATTTAATTCGTATTAACCATGGCACAACATAAACATTTTCCTCAAAGCTGAAGAACAAACAGCTTACACACATTTTCCATGTGTGGCTCTTTTTTGTGTGTGTCTGAGCTGCTGAGACTGTTTTCATTAAAACAAAGAAAAAAAATACCCAACACTTCCCATATGAATCAGAGTTTCAAATTTAAACTGCAGGGCTCCTCATTTAATGGTTTACTTGTTGATTGAATTAAGATGGGTGTTTAACAAAGGTGGACCAAGTAGGAAAACAGAGTAAAAGGAGCGGTAATACAATTAGAGAAGAGAAACAGGGGAAAGTGAGACTCAATTCACATAGTGCCAGAGCAAACAGATACGGCACAGCACCTTCTATTTCCTACCCCATTTCCATCCATATTAATTTGTGACATGCTGCCACGCACAGACAGCAGAACTGGCACCTGGACAGCCCATGGATTTGGTATTCCTATGGAGAGAGTTGAAGGGCCAACTGGCAGCTCTAGACTCCATCCCATAGCTATAATGAGCTCCACATGACAAGACCTCACTTGTAGGTGTCCAGGGTTGGTGGACACCCAGGAGGATAAACCTTTCTGACAATGCAACCTTGGTCTCTCAGTCAGTCAAGATCTTTTAATAGATAATTTTTTTCTTGGCCTTAGGTGTGGGCTTGGTACAACTGTTTCCTCTGAATGCTTCGCCCATTGCAATAGAAAAATCACCCTACTGACTTAAGTTTAATAGGATTTGAACTCACTGCTGTTTGCTGTCAACAAAGCAGAATCTTTCAGCTTTCTGTGCACAGGAACAGAGATCAGCCACAAGCAATATATTGCTCCCTGAATACAAGAGAAAGGTACTGCAATTTACTATACAAAGGAAATTAGTTAAAACCATTGAATCCACAAGTAACAGATTGAAACAAAGCATTCTCTCGTTTGCCAAGACAACCACCACGCACACAAACATCACCCCAATAGCAGAACATGTACATTTGGCTTCTGCTTGATCACATGAGAACCACTGTAGGGTCACTTCAGATAGCACTGTTATTTCAGCATTTTATAACCAGTGTTGAGATGCTTTTCAAGCCACGAGGCACAGAGCACATGGAAACCCAGATGCTTTTTCTGTGCCTCTTACTGGTTTTGCTGGTAGCGTAATCATTTCTGCTGTTGGCACCTCAGTTAAAGCCTGTAAGATTTCTGAGGCCAGTGGAGGAGCTGAGGGTGTTCCACCAACTCAGATTTTCCCTTGTTTCTTACAGCATGGCAGGGTTTAGCAGAGAAAGGGAAGCACAGTGCAGCCAGGGTGGGAGTGATGTGGAACAGCAGCGGGAAGGCACAAGTGGGGATGTCCCACAGCAGATAGCGTGCTATTAAGTTTGGCTCTGACACATACAAAAGTATAGCACTGGTGTGGGCAAAGGCCGAGGTTCCCTCTCTCTCTGAAACAGAAAGGAGGACATATTTTTTAAATGCAAAATTATTTAGAACCATGAACAGAAGCAGCATTTGTCTGGACTGGTAAGTGGATTTTGTCTTCCTTACAGGGAAATGGCTCTGTGAGGAGCAGATCCCATGAGCACCTGCATCTCAGGTCTTCCTTCCACCTTAGACACACTGACATCTGACAGACACCAAGTTCTGGATCCTGCAAGCCTGGAAACCTTGCTTCTCCTCAGCCACCTGCTTTCAAGAACTTCACAGATACTTAATACATCCCAGGCTGAAAGAGACCGTGAGTTTGTAAAAGACCGGTCACATCATGGGGAAGGAGAGACTAATAATTAACACAGCCTGCCCTAACATGTAATTTTTTTTTTCATTGGGAAGGATGCTTGAGAGGAAGAGATAAACACATTCCTGCTCTATTAACAACCAGCTACAGGCCAGTTTTTGCTCCTGGTTATAGAGCTTTAAGCTCCGAGTCACTTTGATTCTCAGCTAACTTCAGTTCAGCTAACAGTGGAGGACAACACGAAGTCCCTAAAGTGGACTGATGCAGACACCACCCAGCTACTGCAGCTCCCTACCCAGCAGGTACCAGTGCATCTTTATGAGAAGTGCTGGGGCAGCACATAATTAAATCTTTGATCAGCTCCTCACTTGTGTTTGGCAAATTAAAACATTTGAAATAGCAGGTTAGAATTCAGAGTAAGCACCGTATGGTGTATTTTAATTTTCCCTTTCTAGTAGAACTCAAGAAAGAATAATATTTAAACATGTTCTAGAAAAACCTGCACTCTGTTGCTTGAGGTGCAGTACTGTCATGGGACGTTGCTAATCCAACAAACATCACAGAACAAACAAAGCAAAATGAGCTTCCTTTGTTACTGGCTACTGCTACATTATAATAAAAGAATTATAAATCTGGGTTCATTTTTTTTTCTGTCATTGTTTTATGCCTACTTTTGTATTCTATTGGATTAGAAAAGATGAATTTGGTTTAGTTTTCTTTCGAGCCACTTTTCATGACCTGGCTCAGTAGCAAAGCTCAATTTTTTTAATAAGCACAAACTCTCAACATCTTCCATAAATTTTCCATTCAGACTACAGTTGCTTAAAAAAACAAACAAACAAACAAAACAAAACACACCCAACAACAAACAAAACTCACACCAAGAGCAAACCAACCCAAAAAACCTCTTAACAACTTTAGTATTTGGAGTAGGACTGGCTGGCAAAGCAAATTTCTCAGTAAGTGACAACACTTCTTCAGATAGTTGTCTTCAGCCCATTTTTTAACACTTTATACCACTTCAAGCCCCAGATCATTTATTCTAGCTAGCTAGATTCTTGCTCTTACTCCATCACTGATTGTCTGACAGGAAACCCTCTGCTATTGCTAAAGAATCTGGAGGAGCTCGTGCTGTTGCCACCCCAGCAGGTACCCTCTGCCAGGCAGGACTGAGCTGCTGGGGCAAACTGGCACCCTCTCCCTGGCTGACCCAAAGGCTCCTACAGAGACAAACCCCCCTGGGCAGCCTGCCCACCTTCTGTCCTTAACCAGGTGGATCTTCTGGCCTTTCATGTCACCATCTGAAAGCCAGCAGATAAGTCACAGGCAGCTTCCTCCCCAGTAGGTGTTGTGGCCAGTACAACCCAGTCGAGGACTGGAACAGCAAGAGTAGGAAATGCCTGATACTCTGGGCCTAAGGAAAATAGGGATTGTTTCCCCTCTGTGTAATCTCTGGAAATCCATCTGTCCTACCTCCTAGCTGCAGACTAGAGAAAAGAGGACTGCTACGATCTGCCGTTTCAATCACAAACTCTTACAATGGTCAGTGCATGTTTGCACAGGACCTAACACAACGGGGCCTCGACATTGTCTGGCATCTCTCAGTCCTACCTTCATACAGATGACAATAACAATGACTAGAAACAAAAGCGTTCTTACACTGCATCACTGTAAAACTCATTCACTGAATTTAAGTGTGTTCTCCAGGAGATTCAGCTTCATTTGCTGCAGCAGACACAGCAGTGGACTTCTACCCCTGGTAACTGACAATTGCACTAGCCTGGTTTCAATGAAGATCAATCTGATTCCTTCCTAATAACAACAGAGAGTCATCTTGGATGACAGATTTTATCTGCTACACTAATTGATCAGGCTGATAGATTTGGGGAAAAGCTATTCTAGCATAGCAACACAAATCAAATCGGACAAGCAGACAGAGATAGGTGAATGACTTTCCCAGAAATGGGGTTTTGCAGTATTCAAGGAGTTTGAATGTTATTTTGATACAAGGCAAGGTAAGAATGATACAGTAAGTCTAGAAAACACAACAGCCGGTCCTGCTGCCACTCCTTAAACTCATTAGCTCCTTTCCCTGTGAAAAGTAACACTGAAAACTCCTCAGGCTCTCAGGCAGTAATGGCAGGATTCCCTGGCATTCTGTCCACAGATCACTGTCAGCTTTCTGAAGGCACTTTGGGCTCCCACAATGCCTGGTAACACCAACCTGTTAGGGCAGCACGGCTTCTCAGGCCGCTAGCGAGCTGTGGAGTGTCACCAAGAATCGGTGCTCTTGGTAATGTGACATCAACGACTCTTGAGTGGACTGAGGACAGAGCCGCCTACATCCAAGGTCAAGTTACTCTGCTGGCTATGATTCTGCATTTATTTCTGAAGCTGGGGCAAGCAGAATGGTGCTGAATATGGTACCTCTACACTTAAGGGTCACTTTAATATCAAACCACTAACTTTGGCTGTAACTCCTGGGATTTGCCTCGTCTGTTCTATCTGGAGTGCCCTGCTTCAGCAGGGGCCGCCTCAAGAAAAGTGTTGAGCCTTCTTCCTAAGCCTTCTCCTGGAGTCAGGCTGCACAGTAACAAGGAATTCCTGGCACTGTGGTACAGTAAACAGTTCTCCCATGTCCAGGATGTAACACCAGAACAGATGATAATAAATAAGCCACTTCAACAGGGCTGTGAAAAATGATCCGTGACATATCTGTAGCAAAGCAAATGTCATCTCGGAACAGGCTTGTCTGGATGCCTACAGGAGAGCACACCAACCGTCTGGCTCAAATTCGCAGCCCGCTACTAGCACGGCGCTGGGAGCTTATTGGTGACTGACTAATTCTGCACAGCGGTTCTCTACCTACCGAGCGCTCTCTCGAGCTGTTAGTGTCAGCGTATCAAACAGCCCGTCACAAACCAATTTATCGCTCCTTTCCCAGATTCAGGCAGGTATCCAGCAGCAGCTATTCCGTCCAGATATACGCACACCTAAAGCGTTAGCTCCCTGGTCGGCTGGACAACTGCCTCTAATCCAGGGCAGAATTACAGCCCTCGGGTATTTTGAGATCAGCACAGTCAGGCAGGACTAGAAGTGCAGCTCCTTCCTTTAAAAGCCTCTCTGTGTTCACCTGAAGAGCTCTTCAGAAAAGCTAACATCAGCCTGGTGAGACCACGGTTCCTTTTACCGTCAGTGAAGGGGCAACAAGGTGATCCAGAACAGAAGCCTAATACAACTGTTCTGGTGGCCCTCTCTCTGCTCACTACCCCCTCCTTTTATGCTGCCAAATCCCAAGACTTTATTATGAATCTCATAGTATTTAATGTTTCTGTTGAAGGCCCTTTTTCTAAAGTCATTTAGTCTTATAGTAATTTTGCCTTTTGCTCAATGCATCATATGTAACTATTATAAAATATATATGCCTTGCTGTGGTGGAAAAACTTCAAAGTGTGAAGTCCAGAGATTAAAAAAAAAAGTGAGGAAATCAAAAGGTAAAATGAAAGTGAAGTAGAAATTACCACTTTTTTTTTTTTTTTTTTTAAAGCCAAACTCAGGATATTTTTGGGCCTGACACCAGCAATACTCAATGCTGGCTTATTGCAATAGTTACTTGAAATTTGCAAAAGGAAGACCCCATACTACACACCAGCATCCAACCAGTAGCAGTAACTTGCATTGCAGCCAGACAAGCCTGCAGCTCAGGATCTGCAGACAAGGAACAGTCACTCCAGCAAATGTCATCTGCCCAGGCAGGCAAGTCCTAGACTCTCTCAGCTACAATTACCTACTTGTTTGATTTTGAAATATAGAAATCAAAAGTTTTCTAATTTTCTGTATCATTAGAATAGTGGAAGAAAAGGATATGACCTGAAAGGTCAATGACCTGTTTTCCTGACCCTACAAACAATATATCTCACCTGTCACACAGCAAGGGGCCACAAGAGATGGATAACAGGACACAAGAAGAGATGAGAAAAGGATTTGACACAAGCTTTCTCTCCTGCACTGTATTCTTCACATATAACCTCCTTAGTGTTTTAAGAAACAGACATTTTATTTAACATTCTCTGTTATATTTCTACAAGGAAATTACTCAATGCACATTCAGTCTACATTTTCTTACTTTAAGCTATTGAACTTTCTCTTAGCCCCAGTCTCTGGTCCATAGTAAACCTGGCCTCCTGGTTTTTGGCATTATAATGAAGATGATTAGCAGAGCATTGATGTAATCAACTTTCAGCTATTCAAGATGTATACAGGGACATTGTGTTTTCTGTTCCTCTTTCTAGACTTATTGTTATGGTGAAAAGGCTCTTTATTTACCCCAAAAGGACAATTAAGAGTGTCCCCCTAAGGGGAAAAAAAAGAACTTCCTAATACAAAAATAAAGTACCAGAGAAGACAGTCCTGGCCCACTTATGGAGAGAGAGACATGGCATGTAAGAAACAACAGGACAATGCTCTACTACTCCATTCCAAGAAGAGAGAGGAAGCTTCTACCTCCAGGTCAAATCCCCAAACGTATCTTTTGATCCTATTGTACTACCTGAACCCTCCTGTGGTTGCACAATGTATTTTCTTTAAGCAGAGGTACATGGGCTTATACTCACCCCACAAGAGCTTCTCGACTGCCATGTAATTATTTGATCTGTATGCCATAACCTCAGTTGGTATTCTTCCCACCACTGGTGAATATGTAAATCTGACACAAATACACAGATCAGAAGTAATAGGCAAACATTTGGTCAACATATCCAAAGAGCTGTGGGCTGCCACAGCTGCAGGATTATCTATATCCAAGCTAAAGATGCCAGAAAGTGTCAACTAAAGTACATATATACCATGTCAAGACAGCCTTACTGTGAAAGAATGCATGGTAGCTCCATGTACATGAGAACATGAGTTTCAAGATCAGGCTATAATGCCAGTGGGGAAGTCCTTCAAATGGTCAGAGTCACTAAAGCAGTTGGTTGCAAGGGTGGGATTTGGTTTGAGATTAAGGCACTTAGTATGCAGGAAGCATCTGAATTCTGATTACAGTCAAAGGAAACTCACCCAATATGGTCAATGAAGCCTAAAGAACCATTCTGCTGGTAGCTAGGAGGTGGCTACTGCAAGGTAACCTAAATCACTTGGTCCTATAAACTGCATTGATTCAACTTCCATTGACTACAATAGGCATTGAAAAGGAATGTGACTGGTTCTATGCATTTACATATAAATATCTACAGCAACAGGGCTCTAGAAAGCTCTTTTAGGGGGGGTTAATGCCACTCCAAATGGCAGGAAGAATCCTGCGTGGAAGGCGACTTGTGAAACCAGTGGCTGCGTTAGGGATTACGAGACTCAACATCTGGATGTGTGCAGAGAACAAAACCTCTGGGCTCCCTGGTGAATGACACACAGCAGATGTTGGCTGCACTCCTCCAAGAGACATAAATGTTGGAAGCTGCTCACTGCTGGATCAGACCTTCCAGAAGACTCTGATAAAGGTGCACTTACATGAGTGACTTTATTTAAAGCAGAGTTCCGCAACATTTTCTTAGTTGCTGTGTTTTACTGCATTGGCTTATCCAGACTGCCAGTCTGGGCAGAAAAAGGATCAGTGGTCCTTTCAAGTGGACCTCCACAGACCCCTTCAGGCACATGTGCTTGTGGGAACGTGACGCCTGGTACTCAGGTCCAGCGAGCTGCTGGAGACAGCCTCAAGGCCAACATTACTTTTAGCTTCACAACAATACACCTCAAAAGAGTACCCTGTGAGACGGGGCCTGGCAGCAGAGCAGCACAACACCACGTATGGGCCTGGGACATATGAACACACCAGCTCTGCTCCTTGCTCCCTGCTGTACCTGCTGCCAACTTCTAGCAGAGTGCTACCCACAGCTCCAGTCCCACTGAAGCACCAGGACCAATATCTAAAGCATCAGGTCTCAGAGCAACCCAGGGATAATTAGATCAAGAAACAAACAGAAAAAGAGCAGAAGGTGTATTTGAATTAACTGGTTCCTCCTATTCCTTACCTTGCCAATCCCCTTCTTACACAAGAATATGTCATCAGTCTGCTAATGACAACACCCACATGCCTATTACCATAAGAAAAAAAAGCAAGGTGGAAGCCCTTTATGTGTCCTTCTGGGGTCCTCTGCATGTTCCTTGGGGCTCCTGTAGCCGTAACAGTCCAGAGTCAACCTATTTCCTCACCCACTGACTGACAGCCCTTTGCAGACACTGTCTGCAAAAAACCTTTTCCCTGCAACGCAGCAGAGCCAGCCTGCAACAGATCTATTCATAGAGCAAGAGAGAAAACTCTTCTCAGGATTGGAGGCTCCTAGGTGAGCAGCTACAGTAAGGGATCCAAATGTTTCCCATCTATTATATGATCGGTGAGAATGTGTGTTTTCATTTGCATTTTCACCCTTTGGTTTTCTGCATTTGGTAAATACTGGCAAAGTAAATGTTAAGATGTCAGCTCTCTCTTCTAGGAAGTGATTGACAGTCCCTAAGTGCTCTGGGCTTTTTATAACCAATGTGACTGACAGCTTTTAAGTGGAAGCAGTTCGTGCAAGTTTCAAATGTTAGTTGTCTGCACGAATAATGTGGAATATTGGCTCTTCTTGTATCTATCTAATGGTATTTCCTCCTGTGTCGGCAGCTGCTCTAAACCTTCACTTGTTAAAAGAAAAAAAAAAAGTCTGTGTTCTCTGCTCTGCACATTTCTAAAGCCCTCAGTCTAACAAAAGGCAAAGTAAACCAATGACTGCATTTTATGTTCTTGCCTTTCAAAGCAGTTCAGCAGCAAATAGCTCATTTCTCTGCATATCAGGATTTGCCAGAAGATGATGGTGACTTGTACAGTAACACTTCTATTTAATAATTTTCAAGCATTCTGCACCAAAACCACTTTCAAGAAATCCAACATCATCCCACCAATGCCCTCAAAGCAGTTCACAGCCGTGCTACCGAGTCCAGCTCTCGCCCTGCCCCTCTAATAATCAAGGCAAACTAAATATTATACATAAAATTTAAGGTAAATACCAGAAACATACAAACGTGACAAAATTAGCATCTTGTACAGTACTGCATTTCAAGTCCAAGCAGAGGTGAAAGACAAAACAGTGCGTTTGCTGCATGAACAATTGTACATTTAAATGCAACTATCTGACTTTGCAACAGGCAAGTAATTGAAGTGCTGCTGCTAAGCACATTTCAACTGTGAGACAGGAACTTGTAAAAAAGTTGCTGTCTGTTCCTTGCAGTAAAGAGACTGAGGGATCTAACAGTGCTCCTTTACTGAAAAAGTTTCCCAGAATGGATTTGAAGTAGGAGGAGTTGAAGGGCAACCTGGCTATCAGAAGTTGCAGAAATAACCTTCATTTCACATATACTTTACAGTGAAGGACTTGAATTTTGTACTTCTTCCATGCTGTGTAACGCTGGAAATGTTTTCAGTGTGAGCACTTCAGTGTGAATCAATCAAAAAACATCTTGTGCTTTCTGAATAAAGCAAGAGGATAGAGGCCCTACATAAAGCTGGGCTACTCAAGTAAAAAAAAAAAAAAAAGGTCCATTTCTCATAGAAAAATAAAAATGAAAGAGCAAGGTCCCTTTGTACTTGGCCACCATGACAAAGATCAGGTGCACTCCCTCACCTCTTCCATTTTCCAACCCTGGCTCAGCACCACTAACACCCATCCTCCAAGAGAAGATACCCAGGTACTGCCCAGCAGCCAGGAAGGCACAGGCTGAGTCGCCAGGTCACGAGCTGGCAAGGCAGGCTCAGGCTTTGTGTCAAAGCAGTGCCTGTCCCCAGCGCTCTTCTCCCTCCTGTGACAGGGCCCTGTGGCACATGTGAATGACTCAGGATATACAGGATGGGAGAGACAGACTCGCTCTTCAGTTCCTAAAGAATTTCTCTTTGGTGACCTGCACACCAGCCTAGACATAACCTTGAGCGCTCAAGAAAAGCGGCAAAGTTGGTAAAAAAGGTCAGTGGGGCACTTTAGATTTTCCAACACCATCAACATAAAGAGATTACAGAGTAATTGTTAAGGCTACGGAAGAGACCTTTCCAAACCTGTAGCTAACACACTCCTCTTAGAGCAGAGCCTTTGGTTTCCTATGAAAGAGAAACCATTTGTATATCAAATGATATCCCACCTCACTTTCTTGGATACAGCACAAGACTTTTATAGTTGCCTTGTTCAGTTACAAGACTTTGATGCTTTTTTTTTTTTCTTTAAAAGGAATGTAAGTGACCATCATTTGTTAACTGTACAACATAATCTACCTCAGAGAGTAATACAATTTCCTCTTCTTTTCAGCTTCTCATTTTTCTCAACTTTAATGCAGTTGTGTAAGATTTTCCCCTCTCCAGAGGGCAGGCAATAATCAGGTTAGGTTGGTATCTTTATGACACTGACCTAGAGTTCACTTAATTTCCTCTCCCATCTCCACCCCCCCCTCCAGCTTTTCTTAAATCCTTTCCAATTCATTTTTTACTGTTGAATATCCCTAAAAAGAGAAACCAGAAACAGATAAATCATTGTACCTCAAAACTTACCCATGTAAAAAACAAATTGCTGCCCAGCAAATGTAGAAAGTTACTTTAATCCTTGGTACCATGTCCATTCGTTTTCTTTCTTTTTATAAATAACAAGTTTCATCTAGAAAAAGCTTAGAAGGCCAGAACACTAGTTTAGTTTCCTCTAAAGAAAATAAGTGACCTCACTTAATCCTGCTAAGATAAATACTCTTCCAAGTTTTGGAGACCGGTACTTTATTTATACTGTATTTAGGTACTCTAAACAGTTAAAGCTTTTTCTTTCTATTATTTCCTCTAGCAATTGATATGAACATGTGCAGCAACATTGATTAATCTGATTTGCATTATGGCCTGGAAATGTTCTCTTTTTATCTGCCTTTAAGGCTTTAAATTGCCCCCCAAACAGAGCTAGTGAAAGTTCTACAGAAGTTGCTTTCTCAAAACCTCACACTCCCCACAAACAAGTGGCAATAAAA